>JAFBJT010109373.1:0-12292 GCA_016785325.1 Chascanopsetta lugubris
TTTGTGGAATTAAACTGAAAATTGAATTCCCGCTGTTTTACAGGAAGGAATTCCTTCCCTGTAATATCACGGTTCTCTCCCACTCTAATTCTGGATCCTTAGATTCACTCAGAACCATGTGATCATTTTGATGACCTGCTTTTTTTCTTTTAGAACACAGACATGATAAGAGAACACAAGGAAGGAGAGATGATGTACAACCTTTATGAACTAAATAGAACAACCACATGTTACACAAAGATAAGAACTAATACAGTATTTAGTCTCATCTCTTATAGACCATAATAGAAGCTGGGCTCAGACTGTTTGACATTGATGGAGAAATTGAAAGAGACAGAAAAAGAAAGGATGTTTTTTTATGTGTTTTCCATAAAACAGAAGGACAGAGCGGAGGCATGCTGACAACATAGATTTTTTTTTTCTGTGGGAGCAACTTTTTCACATCACCAGCAACGGTATTGATTCTTTTTTTTAATTAGTCTCCAAACAAAACCACTTTAGAGTCTCTGCATCACGACTGCAGTGCTCCATCAAGGCAAGGTTATAGAGTGGATGTGCTGTATTTCATTATTACAATCAGAGCACACGGATGAAGGCTCATCACTTGGTGTGGACTTCTGTTGCAGCCAGCGGTGAATCTGCTGCTGTTGTGCATGAGATCCTGAGAGGAGGCAGACTTGCTCTTCATCACCGCTCTTCTTTCTTTTTGTCGGCCTTGTCGCTCGGCTGCTGCAGTGTGCAGACGTCTCGTGTCAACGTGATGAAACTACAGCGGGAAAACAAAGGGGGAAAGGAAAGCTGTGCCACTCTGGATCCTATCAAAGGAGCAGTGGATGTAGTGACACACAATCACGAGGATGAGCAGCTGATTGCCACTCACCTCGCCCTTCCCCCTCAAGCGTGCAACCAGTGGTGTCGTCTTCGGTTATTATTATTATGAAGAAGAAAAGACATGTAGCTTGTACATTCTGGGTTTCTGTATAATAAAAACCAAACGAACATGGTAATGCAAAGTGAGATGCTCTTAGACCTGCATCCGGCCCTGTAGAGACGTTTTAGTTCAGGGGGCCACATGCAGCCCAATGTGATCACAAGTCACAAGACCAGTCAAATCACAGCGTAACCAATAGCATACACAGCGGCAACAGCTTGACAGTGTTGTGTGCAGCCCCCAGAAACAGCAGTTGCTTTCGTTGAACGATCAATGCCACTGATGTCTTCTCGTCGAGCGAAGCTGCAGTTCCCAGGGTGGCCACTTGAGGCTGGCTCCAAATGTGAGTCAATCCCCACAGGCTCCCACGTTAAAATGGCCGACTGTAGAGGAGAGAGTTTAAAGCCTGGTGTTGGTCTGGGGTGATGGAGACGTCGTTTTACGTCGGAAAAAGATTTCACATTCAATTTCTACCATTAGAAAAGAAGAACAGCGTGAAGGGTGTTTTGCTGGTTTGAAACCAAAAAAACAACATCAAAGAGGCTGAAAAGCCACACAGATCTCCACGCTAGCGGGAGACACCGCCTCTTAATTCACAACATATCAAACGTTTGTGTTTGTCCCTTTCCCGGGAAACAATGCAGAAACATTACAGCTCTGCAAATAGCAAACAAATGGCTGTTACAACTGCCTCACAGGAGAGGGCTGAGGGGGGATAGCAGGGGGGGGGGGGGGGGGGGGGGCGCTGCACATCAAATCACCTCGGCTTACAATGGCTCTGGCACAATAGCACAGCCTGAGAACAAATAATGAATAAATAAAGTTCTCTGAGATTGAATGAGGGGAGCATTTTGCGTGCGCGCGCGTGTGTGTGTGTGTGTGTGTGTGCAAATGGGCCCTGTGCTTGCCTCGCAGATTAAACGAGCACAAGCGGAGCACAAGCGGAGCCCGGCTGCGGGTTCAGAGCGGGAGCCCCATCTAGATTGGTGTCCACAGTGCGTCGATAACACACATCAGATCCACACAAAGGGGACAAAGGGAGACGTGTTCATGAGCATGAATCATCTCGCCTCAGCTAAAAATACTGGCTCGCTCCTCTCAAGAGGCCTCAAGTGAAATCAGGGTGCGATTCCAGCCGGGGGGACCTGGGCGAAATAGGCTCCTAACCCTCTAACCCACATCCTCGCTCTTGCTCTCTCTCTCTCTCTCTCTCTCTCCCTCTCCCTCTCTCTCTCTCTGCAGGGCCTCTGATCACCACTTTCGGCACTCTCCATCTTTAATGACCAATCCGGACAGAGGAAGGAGGATGGAGAAGAAGGGTAAGAGCGGAGCCAGAGGTAATGGAGGGAAACAGCGTGGGGTCCTATTGAGGCCTGAATAGGAGTTTGGTGATTGGTGTTGTTAAGTGCAGGCTGCTTCAGGAGCTGTTTCCTTCCATTTCTGTGCCTTTAAAGGGGCAGCGTGCACGATTCAGGTGAGTTCTGTTGGCAGAGATGGAAAACAAAAGGCCGATGTTTATATGACCAAGGCCCTCGGGCCATAATCTGCCTGCAAACCAATTCAAATTGGTCTGGAGAAAATTCCGAAAATATAATGGAACATGGCCCATATCAAACGTGTGCTTGATTTGACTGTGCCTCTTAGTTTTAACCATGGTTTTAATATTGGTTGGATGTTTTTTTAATATTAGTATCAGTGGTTCAAATCCAGCCCGAGAACTTTTTTCCTTTTATTTAAAGGTGGTGTGTCAAATTTGTTGTCACTTCTACTGGTAGAAAGATCATTACAAAACAATCAAATCCTGACATTTTTAATGAATTCATAATCTCCTAAATCTATATATTTTTGTCCATTCCCCTAAATGAGCTATTTCGCGTATACTTACATCACATCCTCTCTATGGGGGCCGCCATGTTTTTACAGCAGCTGAGGGCTGCCATTGGTTCTCCTGCATGCAGAGGGAGAGGGGATGGATACAACATGCAACTTCACCACTAGATGCCACCAAATCTTACACACTGCACCTTTCAGCATAACTTCCTTCAGGCTGTTTTCCTTTTACTGTCTCCATTCTACCTGGCAACAACTTTAAGTACTGTATACAAGTTCAAAAGCAGGGTGGGGGGGCGGCTCTGCCCTTTGGCTGTGTGATGAAACATCCCATTAAATCCCTCCGGCCTCCCCCAAACAGTACATTTCCCACAATGCAATAGTCACTTCTCAATTTTCCTATAGGACATAATCATTGAACAGCTGTATCTTCGGTAGCGTCAGCGAAACAACATTTCAGAGAGAACATTTGGAGTTGTACCTGGCTGCGAGGGATAAGGAGGGGAAGAATGAGACGTGGGCAGCATGAAAGGAGGAAAATTAATGTCCCCAAAATGAGAGTAAATCAATATGGCCGCCTGAGGACGTGAGAGAAAGGTGGTGGAGAGGAAGGAGGGTGTCGGAACAGAGTCACGGCGAGATTAATGGTTGTTTAAAAAGGAACAGTATTCATCAGCAGTCAGCTTCAGTGAGGAACAGAGTGTGTGTGTGTGTGTATGTGTGTGTGTGTGTGTGTGTGTGTGTGGCAGTAAGTTCAACCTTTGTATAAGTTCCCCTCCTGAATTCTATAATGATTACTAGATATTTCTTGGTAAATGAGAGTCAAACTCAATTACTTTAAACACAAATGCACGGACGCACGCGTGCACACACGCACACGCACACGCGCGCACACACACGCACACACACACACACACACACACACACACACACACACACAAACACACAGTGATCCAACAGCACCACCTACAGGTTCAAGCCTTTCACTCAGGCTTCCTGAGGATCTCGACAAAGTCTTAAAATGCATTAAAGTCAATGAGGAATTTTCAGCAACCTGTAAAAAAAAAAAAGACAAAAGGTGAAAGAGAGAACATTTTATTAATTTTCAAAAAATCTTCAGAATCACATTCATGTCTCATAAGTAGAAAATAACCATGTCCCCACAGTGCTACAAAAACCCCTTTCCCCTCAGGCTGCAAAACAGAATGAACCTTCTTGATAAATAATGAATTAAAATTTAATGGAATTCAGAGGGAGCAGCTAAAATGTGGTCTCACTCTCAAACACACACATTTGAACGTGGCTTCATCCCGTCACTTGCACTTGTATGTGAGCTGTTTGCGATGATAGTGGATCCACGCGGGAGCAGCGACAAGCCCGGTCAGAAAACCCATCATGGCACCTAGACTGCAGGAGATGGGCCATACCTGCAGGAAGCACAGAGAGAATAGTGATGACATACACACACACACACACGCGCACACACGTGCAGCATGAACTGATGAATATGAGGTAATAACATCTCTTATCGTGTGACGATTTTAAAGAGGACAAACAGAGCTCTTAGATTTATGCTCCAATTATCAAAACGCTCATTTCCTCTACCTATCTTCCCCTGATGTCCATGTGCAAATTCAGTTTCAATCCTCTTATCTTTTTTTAAATGTTTCATATGAAAAGTCCCTCGTCACTGTTCTGCATGGTAATTTGCAATTTGAATATAATAGCGTGCAGTGATAAATGCATGTGGAGCAGCTGTGCCGTGCTGTGGGCGAGAGGCAGGTAAAATGTGCGACCGCTGACTATTTATTGCCGTGACAGGCAGCGCACGATTCACAGAAAGTCCTTTTTTTGAAGTTAATAAGTGAATTCTTCTTAGACGGAGGGTTTTATTTGAATCATTTCAGATGCCCGAGGAGGAGGAAGAGGGATTGTCCAATAACTGAGGACGGGGAAAAAAGGAAAAGTGCGACATTTACATCTTTGTCCCGACACACGGGTCGAGAGCGAGGGTCAAAATGTCGATAAAATACAATCAGCTGAGCTGGAGGTCTCGTGGTCAGTGTTATTTAGAGTAACTAGTTAGGGTTACTTCTCCCAAAAAGTAACTAATTTGGTTACAGTATTATAAAAGTAACTTGTTACCAGGGAAAATTACTATTGTTTTTTTTTTACATGTTCAAATATGGAGCCAAATTTGTACTCCGCCCTTAAATTGAACTTTAAATTCGACTGTATGTTGAATTTTTTTCTCATAAAACACAAAATCAAATATGCTTAATGAATAAAATGGACACTTAATAGAAAACATGCTACACTCATCTACACTATTTCTAAAGTTGCTGTGGACAAGTCACATTTTAAGTTCCAATTCTTGCTTATTATCTTAATTAGTAAAAAGTAATATCTGTACTTCCTGTGTAAAAACACTTCCTTCATGTTGTTTGAGCTCGTTATAGTTGCATCAGTTTATGTGTGCAACTGCATGTGTATTTGTGTTTGTGAGCACCCGCCCACCTCTGCCTCCATTAGGTTAAAAAATTCAGCTTATCATAAAACCTAATGACAAAAGCACCGTCATATGAAATCATTCCAATCCCACAGTTTGATCCATGAGAGGGACTCTGCGTTTGGACCGACCTGCCATGGCCTGTCCCAGTCCAGAGGTATGGGCACGGCTCCCACCCAGGCTCCCACTAAGGTGGAGGCGACTGTGATCTGTAGACATGTGTCCCACACTGACATCGCTCTGGTGATGGACACAAAGCAAAACCGGCCACATTCAATTCAGTTACACCATGAGATGAACGCATGGGAAAGAACGCACGACGGACAGACAGACGGAGCAGGGAGAGAAGACAATGAGATTTGGGAAGATTACCCATGTCTGCTGAAGACCCGGATCCAGGCCTGGACGTTGGGCCCAAGGACACAGAGACAGCGTAACGTGGTTAGAGAGCTCAGCAACACGGACAGGGAGAAGGTCTCCAGCGCTGATCTGGAAAACACAGGACGTGAGAAGTTCAGAGGAACATTTTGTGTCTACACTCGGTATCAAAATAACTCACAGCACTTCATAGAAAACTGAAGTAAAAAATGAAAAATGAAAGTAAAGCATCCATTTCCATGTCATTTTATTCTATAAGTTCAATGCAAACGGAGACAGTGACATTAAAATATGTTTTGTCATGCATTAATTTGAATAAATGTCAGTTTGACAGTGATTTGAACGAATAGAATGAAATGTCTAATTAAACGTATATATTTTTCAAATGTCATTTTTTTTTAGTTGTACCTAAAATAGACCAAGTCCTGGATTATTTCTTAGAGTGTAGCTGATCATGATTGGTCAATAAAACACAATTACATAACGCGATCACTAAAACAAAAAGAAAGATGATATTAAATGTTCAAACGTGTTTGTTTACATCCCCTTTAAGTAAAACAAATACCTCCTTTATGACACAATGTTTGTGTTTCTCTGCAGTGTACATATCTTTTGAGACCGGGCACACGCATGCACAATGTAGCACCTGCAGCCCACTTACTCAATGAGCGGAGCCCCATAGAGAACCACCACGCTGTGAAAGAACAGGCACGACAGGAAGAAGTACACACAGGAACGGAACAACCTTGACAGCTGCAAAGAGGGAGAGGGAGAGAGAGGGGGGGGGGGCAAAGAATGTTCAACAAGAGGGGGCGCGGGGGGGCGGGGGCCAAAAGGTTCAAAAGGGTCGTGTTGAACAATAGACTGATTCAGATTGCAAGGTCATTAAAAACAGCATATAGCTGTGATATACATCCAATGGGGAAAGTTTTGAAATGTAAGAAATCTAAACAGAGAAAACAAGGGATTATGGGTAAAGTCTATTGATGAGTGATGTCCCCACATGTGGCTGGAGAGGGCGCTGTTGTTCAGTAAAAGTCAGACAGGATTGCCTTAATACTCCACATTAGTGACAAGGAAATTAATGTCTAATTGAATCAGTTTCAATGCATAAAAGAACGACAATGCAAACATGGCTGCCTCCATGGAGAGGACCTGCTTCTGATGTAAACACAAAGGGCTCGATCCAGGCTAATACAATTGTAATTTTATACTTTCAGCTTTTGTTGAATTCCATTTCTTCTAATCGATGTTGAATTCATTCCTGGCGGATTTTACACGCTGGACCTTTAATGGGAAACGTAGACTGGGAAGTTAATGGGAATCTAAACAAAGATAGTCTGATAGCAGTAGTTATTAATTGACTTCAGTCACTTCCAGACACACAGCGGTCGCCCAGTCACCTTGTATCCCAGCGTGTGCTTCTTGGTGGGCGGTGTGACACCGAGCAGCCAGAAGACGGCGACACTGACCCCGGTCACGGCAGCGGACACCGAGTAGATCCACAGCAGGTGGGTCCCGTACACGGAGAAGCCCTGCACCATCACGGCAGGTAACACCGTGGCCATGAAGACCGACGAGGTGATGATGGCGTGAGCGGACGCCATGGATCTGATCTCATGGTCCCACATGTTGGTCACTTAACCCGTTCGAGGATAAACTAACACTAATACAGACATACAACCTTTATAAATGTGTTCATTTGACTGCGGATGTCGGGAAAGAGGTTAACGCCATGGATTAGGCGACGTAACTTCCGTAAACACGGAACTATTACGACTTCCGCTGAGGCTTCACAATAAGAGTCCAAGAGTTTCTATGTTCCATTGTTTTGTAAATGAATGTGCTTAGTGGTTTTGCTTTATTATATCTCCAACTGTCAAACAACATAAACAAGTTATTCAATTGCAATCGCAGAAAAAAAGTATGATTATGAAATATATGTGTCAGGTAAACACACTTTACAATTACAGTTATAATGTCAAAATACAGGCCAACACTTCAAAGGCTCCTGTAGATCAAAGGCGAGTCAAGGGTGCTATATCACCACACCAACTTCGGAGTATTTCTGCTTTGGAGAAACAAAGTATATCATTTTCAGCACAGGATGTCTTATTTTGAAGGTGACTTCCCACAGTGTTCATATATTCAACCAATCACAGAAGGTCGGTGACGTACTACTGGGATACAGTGTGATGGACAGTTTAGCGAGCCAATTGACGTTGAGGTGATTTTCCAAACAGCGGAAGTTTACATACACCCAGCAGACGAGCTAGCGTTTAGCGAACACTGGGGTTTAACTGGACGTCAAAGCCTCTGTTTTAACCGACAAAGAGACACGATGGTTTGCGAAAAATGTACGCAAGACACAACTTATGTACTCTCTAATGTCAAGTTAAATCTGTTGTTTGCTTTCCGTGAATGGTTGGGGGGAATTTGGAAAGTCACGCTAGCACAACTTGAAAGCTAAGCTCTTGGTTTATGGCTGACACATCTCGAATCATCCACTACGTATGTGTTTTCATGTTGCACTTCGTGTGATTTGTTACAGGTGAGAAGAAGCTTGGAAAGGTCATCACACCCGACACTTGGAAGGATGGAGCTCGGAACACGACAGGTGAGTTTTGCACCTTCACAGAAAAAACCGAGCCAAAGAAGTAACTTTAATACATAAACATGGTCGACTCTTAGCTATTACATTACCTCCCTGGTTAGTTTCGGAGTGGAACTAGACCGTTATACGAAATGACATAATGTAGTAACAGAAAAGACACCCTCAATTGTGATAAATACGGTAAATTCAGCGTTAGATTTGGTTAACTAGTAGCATATTAGCTATTAGCATTGGTAGCGTAAACACAGGCTAAAACCAAGTGGTTAGCTACAATGAAAATAGATGTCTCAATATTCTCTATAATTCTACCAAACATAACATATGCAGTCAAAACACTCATGGCCCCTTTACTCTCACTTTGCCTTCTAGTGCAAGAATTAATTTTTCAATTTCAAGATAGGTATTTTTATTCTAATATGTAGAAAGTTGCCTTTGATGTGACTGTGTTGTGCCTTTGATGTGCCTGTTTAAGGCGGGCTGTTACCAAGACGATGTGGATTAATGTGATGCTATCTACTTCCTTTGACAGAGAGTGGCGGCCGTAAGCTCAATGAAAACAAGATGCTGACCTCCAAGAAGGCCAGGTGAGGCTTGATCAAGACTGAATTCATTGTTTAGTCGTGACTCTTCTTTTGTCTCTTAGGACATAAATAAGAAATAAAATGATTTTTCCTCCGTTTAGGTTTGATCCCTACAGCAAGACAGGCTTTGCCACCTGCAGGATCTGCAAGAGCTCAGTTCATCAGTCTGGATCACGCTACTGTCAGGGCTGTGCGTATAAAAAAGGTATGAACTCGTTCACACTGAACTCAGTACTGAGCTCAAATCCTGAGTCGTTTTCACAGAGATAATGTGTTTATTTTGGAGATTAAATAGTCTAACACTGGCTAGTGGTGCAGAGGGACTGATGATTTAACAACTTTAAGGGATTATTATATTTAATCACAAACACACCTCTTCAGAGGTACTCTGATACTCTACAAGTATTCTTAATCTAAAACCCTTTTGGTTGCAATTCGAACAGACTAGAGCTCAGTCATCTTTGTATTAGTAAAGTGACCATCATTCACTACGTGTGGATCTATCCTTCACCCCTAAGCTCTCTTTATAGTGTGCCCTCTGCAGCCGCCTCAGTCTCCCACTCTGCTTTGCCACATTTCTTTGAGTAATTAAAACAAAAACTAAATTCAATGGGTGGACAAAACTCTTCTTTGTGTTTGAGTTTGCAGACAAATCAGGGTTGTGTTCAGAAGAGACTTAGGGATACATACATGTGGCTCATTCCTTTCAAGGGTGACAAGACACTTATTTACAAACTATAGTATACACCCTCATCCATTTGATCATATCAAAAAAAGCATGTGGAAGAAGAGAAGAGATGACAGTAACATAAACGCGTATACTCACACGCATACAGACCTATTACAGATACAAATTACGGACTATAAAGCGACTGGTTTACTGTATGAGCCAAACATGAATATACCAAATCCCACTCACTGTCACTCTTGTTGTCTCCAGGTATCTGCGCCATGTGTGGAAGGAAAGTGTTGGAAACCAAGAACTACAAGCAAACGTCTGTGTGAGAGAACTGAGCAACAAGTGAGGATGAGAGGGAGTTTGTCATCTTATCGTTTTTTTCAGTTATTCCCATGAATCCTTGATGTAACTCTTGGCTGTTATTCTTCCCACCTCAGTGAAAGAGAGATGGTTTTACCCTCTTATTATGGGATTTCGAATCATGCTACTGTTACTAATATAGTAACAGACAGCGCAGTACTGTTATCTTCAGATACATCACCTGTTGTCACAGCCACAGCTTCTTGGTATTATTATTTTTTGTATATTTTAAATTAAATTCTTTGTCTTGGATCCTTATCCTTTTAGAAACAAATAATTGCTTTTTTGTAATGCGTGGAGTGATGCATTGTTTTGAGTGAATTAAAGCGTCCAGTATGATCATCTGCTGGGGATATTTTGTACTTCTGCCTGAAGCCGTCGGGGTTATAATTTTAGTCTCTTGCGCACAATATGCCCAAATAGGTCCTGTCCACTCGTAATAATTGGTTTACTGTGATATAATCATATTTAGAAACCATACGCTGCTCTGTCAGGTCCCCTCCACCTCATGCCGTCAGAGGTGAATGGTCACAGCCCGTCTGATGACAGGATCCTCGTTTGACATTTAAAGGCCCTGCTTGCCCTCAGGCGTCCAGCCACAAATGGAGCCACTTGCAGTGTGTGTTACGCCGAGTGATGCTGTTTCACCACAGAACAGAACAAAGCCAGGCTTCAGATGATGCAGTTAATGTACAGTACCTGATGTGTGGATGTCATAGATGTATTTTTAGAAATCAGGCTGGTCTGACCTCAAGCGACTTCAGCTCTGACTGTTCGGACACAATAATGGACTCGGGTTTGCCTGTTATATCACTGAGCTTATGTGTTCTGCCTCTGTCATGAGGGTTATGATCTATGTTTTCATGTATTGATTGATTGATTGATTGTCAGAACCCCCGAACAGATTCATAAGGAAATGAGTGATTAGATAGGATATAACCTGAGAAAGATGCCATTATGTGCATAATGTAAGGCTTTTTTTCAAATGTTTGCTTTCTCCTCAGAGGATAGTTTATTGATTTTGAGGAAAACATTTTTTCCCCAAGAGATAATTTAAGCTTTTGTTTTACATGCTGGAGCTGAATACCCCACTCCTCCTCCCTCCTCCCATGCATGTGGGACAATTAATGATAACCTTCAGTTATCGTTACAACTAATGAGATTCTCAGTTTGTCCATGCTGGGCCACCTTCATGGAGTGAAGCCACTCCAGGCTAGTGAAAACTATAGTTCATACTTTCCAGTGATTATACTCTCAGAGAAACCTACATGAATATTTTGTGTCTGATTTCTGTGAACGGCAATGTAACCAAAGATGTAAATTCATCACACTGGACCTTTGAGAAAACTCTGAATAGGTACAAAGCATGGAAGCTGAGTCTCTATATCTAAAGTTTCATTAATAAAACAAAACAATGATCACACACAAAAGAAGTTTGACAACTTCCATGATGTTTCCATTTATTTAAAATAAAATTGAAAATCACATTTTGTGTCACCACAAAAAACAGCAAATATTCAGTCATTGCATAATCTATACTTTCTTAGATCACAGATGTCTTAAAAATGTCATATATTACAAAGACGTCATGAATTGGACAAAATTTGGTCAGGTATTTAAATATCTGTTTGAGTCTAACTCTTGTAACAAAGTAGGGACATTTGTCAGTGAGCACCAGCCAAACTTCCATCAGATAACACAAATACGAAGCACACCGTACGTCCCGTTGCCATATTTCCACTCGTGAGTCACCAGAACACTTCCACACATAGACTGAGGGAGATCCACCAAAGGCACAGGGACTGTGGGGCCGACCGTTTCTGTTCACAGTGATGTTTCTAAAAACGATGGAGGTGAAATCCCTCAGATGTGAGGACCAGAGGAGGCTCGGATCCTGCAGCGCAGAAGCTAGAGTTACTACGTTTCCTGCCATCTGTGAAGTTGGGCGAGGATCCAGCGTCGCTCCGGAGGTTTGTTTTTTTTAATGTTTTTTTTGTTTGTAGTTTTGGTGTGATGTTTAAAGGACCGTGAGAGTCAGTGGTGTGTGAGCTTTGTTAGGTATGCTGTGACAGAGTCAAGAACTCCTCCCTGGTTTTGGGGTCGTCGAGGTAAACGCCCAGCATGGTGCTGGTCACTGTGCGGCTGTTCATCTTCTGGACGCCTCGCATCACCATACACATGTGCCTGTAAACACACACACACACACACACACGTGGCTCAGGTTCACATCAACAGCAGCAGCAGCAATCGACAGCACGAACTTTGACCTCAGGAACATGTGTTAAAGTTAAACGTCAAGAACCAAAACAGGATCATCATCAGGGTGAAAGTTCTGTGTTTGACCAAATCATCGCTACAACTGTCTCCTTGTGTACTCTGACACTCTCTCATGTTATCTTATATTCTTTTA
>JAFBJT010109373.1:12337-42044 GCA_016785325.1 Chascanopsetta lugubris
ATATCTATATATCTGTCTGTCTATGTATGCATGTATATACATGCATTCATCCATGGCATTCAGCCATTCATTGATTCATTGTGTTGATATCTCACTTTAAACTCTAATTTTGCCTGCGAGGTTTAGGTCAGCTTTGTTGTGTGTGTGTGTGTGTGTGTGTGTGTGTGTGTGTGTGTGTGTGTGTGTGTGTGTGTGTGTGTGTGTGTGTGTGTGTGTGTGTGTGTGTGTGTACTTACGCGGCCTCAATAATCACAGCTACGCCTTTTGGCTGCAGGGCCTCAGATATCCCCACCGCGATCTGCTTGGTCAGACGCTCCTGAACTGAACGAAACAAAAAATGAAGACAGAGATTAGAAGACGTCAGACTGAGGATGAGATATAATGGACTCCCCGTGTTTTTGTGAAATCTCACCCTGAAGCCTGCGACTGAAAATCTCCACAATCCTGCAGGAGACGAAACAAAAAGATGACTACTCAATCATTGATGAGATGTGATAATGATTAATCCTTTGATCTGACCCCCTCTCCTCCATCCGAAACCCCTCATCTGTGAATGATTGATCCGAGCGAATTCTCTGAATCTGTGGAGCCACATTCAACCACAGCCAGTTCACTTCCCTGTTGTTGTGTGTCACCATACGTTCAGAGAGGTGTTATATTGTAGACGGACATGGCTGTGATAATAAAGGGCCATTCCCACAGGTCTGCGGGGATTTTCTCATGGCTGGAGAGACCAGAGAGTTCAGACTTGTGTTCGCTGAGGGGGCTAGATTATGGTCTGTGGGCTTAGACCCTAAGCCTCCAGGTCAATGCACTGAGACAACAGAAGAACGCAGCCGCCCGACACTAACATCAGAAACACACAGCTACTCTGCGTGTGTGTGTGTGTGTGTGTGTGTGTGTGCGTGTGGTGTGCGTGTGAGTGAGTGAGTGAGTGTGTTACCTCGCCAGCTTGCTCAGTCCCACCACTTTTTTGTTGGGGATGTACCCGATGTGAACCTGGAGGGAAATGCAAAAAGTTACATTAACACACACACACACTGATAAGATCCATGTGCACACAGCAACATGCACAACAAAAACATGAAAACACACACAACACAGACCTCCAGTCTCGCACACACACACATCACATTCACAGTACTTACATATACACTGACTGCAGACAGATGTGTACACACACACAAACACACACACACTTACCTTTCCAAAGAAAGGCACCAGATGATGCTCACACAGTGAAAACACGTCTATGTCTTTCACAATCACCATCTCATTATGGTCTTCATCAAATATGGCGTTATTTAGGATGTCTGTGGATACACACACACGCACACACACACAAATGAACTTGGATGAGAAATACATCTTACATACTTTGTATGTTTGCAAAAATCCATTATATAAGTTGTATGAAATTCCTAGGATTCCTATAATAAAATGTAACGGTTCTCATTTGGGTCTAATATCATATGTGAACGCTTCCCCAACTTTCCCAACTGAATTCTGAATTCATCAGTTTTCCCAGTGGTTGCTGATTGGTGGGTTGCTCATTAAGAGTTGGTGACCGATGAGTGAATTAATCAACTAATTGTTTTGGCTTGAGCAGCAGATTGAAGAGTCTAATTAAAGACACAGTGGCTCAGACACACACATCAATCCATGTGTGCCCTCCTATGTCTGGACACAACACACACACACACACACACACTGCTGTTTAACACAAGTTGCTGCGTCATCGCAGCTTTTAAAACTCAATTCAAACTGTGTTTTAGGAAAAGTGTAGGTGGTCTGAAACCAGATTTACAATGTTGTATTCAGTATCTTTCAATAACTCATTTAAAGGGACATTTGTTGTTTTGAACCAGATTCCATTGCATCACCATTCTATCATTTTGATGTACAGTAGTATACACAGGTGTCTCACCTTTATCCTAAATCCCTCCCTGTGACTTGTTATATAACTTTTTCAAACTATTTAGGCCTCTAGTTTGTTGTTATTACACTGTCATTTTAACATATAAAAGTATACCGGTTTGCGATATTTTACGACGTCCAATTGTTACCGGAAAGCAGTTCAAGTAAACAAAGGCTTCAAGGGGAGGGGCAGTGCGTTGCTCCCCCTGATTATTACACTCTCTTAACTTGTCCCGGTGTCATGACAAACACCGCTGTGACGTCACAAAGCGCACGCTCACCGTCTACGTTCTCGTGATAGCCCTTGGTGAGGAACTGCATGGCCTTGGCGGCGCGTAACGGCGTGCGTAACAGCCCCTGTCGGTCCGTGTCCTCCCCCAGCTCCTGCAGGATGCAGGTGTAGGCGGCTTCCAGCGCCGGTAACCGGGACCTGTCCTCGGAGTCTTTGCGGGACGTCTCGTGTTTGCGGTGCGCGGTGGAGGTGGACTTGAGGCGCTCCATGGACTCGATCCCGTTGCAGTGGCCGCTCATGGTGGTGGGAAGACGGGGGAGAAGAAGTTGCTGTGCCCCGGCTGCTCTCCGGTTTTTATAAAGGCGGAATCCGCTCCATGCGTGCCGCACTCGTTCCCCATTCGTCGCCGTGCCGCTGACGTCATGACCCCCCCGGAGTCGTCAGCGGAGTTAAATGTCAACTAGGGGCGGGGGTGTTGACGGGATCGATACCAAGGTGAGCGTCGCTATCAAATTGATACATGCATGATGAGATCGATACTTTTGTTACAGCTTCTCTCCAACACGTCCAGCAAATTACTTCCTCTTCTTCCTCTTCCAAGGAAATCCCAGTTCCCATGCGCCACAACAAGCCTCTAAAGATCAACATTTTGAAAACAATAAATAAACACTAAATCATTGTTAAAAACAAATGACCAACATCTTCATGTTGTCTAGATGCAATTTGAATAATTTTGGATTTTTGTATCAATAACTAAATTTTTGCCTTTACACGCAAACAGCTGCTGTCTTCAACAGGACAACAACAGACTTTGTGTCCACAGACTTTTAATGAGATGATTTAAACTACACATAGGGCCTAACTTACATTTCCCAAGAATGATACAAGTGTTCTTTTTCTACTGAGCCTAATTTGATTTGATGTGTGCAGTTTTGTTGGGTTAGTTAAGGACTAATCACTGCAGCTGTAGAATTCCTATAATGAGCTAGAACAAGTTGTAAACACACATATATATATATATATATATACTGCAGAGTTGACTCTTGCCAGTTAGCTCATTGAGATAGAGCATAGATCATCTCTTGTGCCAGAAATTTTAAATTCAAGCTTCAACTGATGTAAAATGCAAATTAGAATACCACCTTTTTTATTTTTTATTTTTATCTTCCTACACTTGTTGCCCAGAATCGCCTAGTTTTGCCTTCAATTGCCCGACTATTGCTGCGCAGCAGCTACAATTATTAATATTTTATTCCTATGGCTGAGCTCTTCCTGTAACGTCAGATGTCATGACAACACTTCCGGTGTGTCTGCGCTGCAGCGGTGGCGGGAGATTCCAGCATGGCGGTGCAGCCGAAGCAGAACCTGTCCATGGACAGCGCGGCCGAGCACGGCTTCCTGAGCTTCATCTCCTCCATGCCGGAGAAACCGGACACAACCTTCAGGATATTTGACCGGAACGACTACTACACCGTGCACGGGAAGGACACCGTGTTCGCCGCGAAGGAGGTTTTCAAGACGAACGGGGTCATCAAGTATCTGGGCTCAGGTGCGGAGTCGCGACAGTAGCCTGGCTGAACCACGGAGCGAACCGTGTAGCTTCTTCACGTGCTAGCTAAACGGATAGCATAGCGTGTAGCTAAACATAGCGTTTAACATGTAGCCACACGTGCAGCTACGACTGTTGTTTGTGCTGTTTGTAAACTGTGTTGCTAACAAAGTCGAGCTAAGCTAACAGCTAATGTTTACGCTGCATTGCTGCGTGTTTAACACGAATCAATTGAGGCAATAGAGATGATATTATTGCTAGTACTGCTAATATAGTTTTCCATCAACATCTATAGAGTTTGGTATACATATCTAATAGAGGTCAGCTGAAGTCGGTTTATTTAAAGGTCCAGTCTGTCAGATTGATCCCGAAATGTATCAACCAAACAATGTATCAACCACAACAAACAAAAATTTAAAGAATAACCAAAGTCCATTTAATCAATTGCACCCTTATATGGTTCTTGTTATGCAATAGCTATGTTTACATTTGTGTCTTTGTTGACAGGAAGCCGTAAGTTGGAGAGCGTGGTCCTGAGCAAGCTGAACTTCGAGGCCTTTGTGAAGGACCTGCTGCTGGTGAGACAGTACCGGGTGGAGGTCTACAAGAATCACAGCAAGACCAGCAAGGAGCACGACTGGAGGGTTGAGTTCAAGGTATGGACTTCATCTCTTCTTTTGTCTCCCCGTTATCATGAGGCGGCGTCAATGACGGATCCTCCGCGTCCGCCCTCAGGCCTCTCCGGGAAACCTGACCCAGTTCGACGAGATCCTGTTCGGCGGCGGCACCGGAGCGGAGGGATGCGCGGGGGTCGTTGCAGTGCGCGTGGCCACGGGAGCGGATGGTCAGCGGGTGGTGGGCGTCGGCTATGTGGACGGCGCTCAGAGGAAGATGGGCGTGTGCGAGTTCCCAGACAACGAGATCTTCTCCAACCTGGAGTCCCTGCTGGTCCAGATCAGCCCGAAAGAATGTCTCCTGGCACAGGGCGACGGCAGCGCTGACGGCGGGAAGCTACGACAGGTACGAGGGCTTTACTTTATGTCTGCACTGTACGTTTTAGAAATATACCATATATCTACCTTTATTGGATATACATATATCTGTGTGTGTGCAGGTGGTGGAGCGTGGCGGCGTGCTGGTCTCTGACAGGAAGCGGGCGGAGTTCAGTAGTAAGGACATGGTGCAGGATCTCAACAGGCTGCTGAGAGCCAAGAAAGGAGAGACGGCGGCCAGCAGCACCCTGCCCGAGCTGGAGAAGCAGGTGAGCGAATCAAACATCCATGTCAAAAACTGGGTGTTCGGTTCAACTTTGATGAGCGTACTTGACTTGAAACTTAAAAAAATATGAAATGAAGTCTGTGTGTGTGTGTGTGTGTGTGTGTGTGTGTGTGTGTGTGATTCTCAGGTGGCCATGTCCTGCTTGGCTGCAGTGGTGCGTTTCCTGGAACTTCTCTCTGACGAATCCAACTTCAACTCCTTCAGTCTGACCTCTCTGGACCTGGGTCAGTACATGAGGCTGGACAATGCTGCTGTGACCGCTCTCAACCTCTTCCAGGTCAGTGATTGGTTCTGGTCGGGATCCAGGAAGTTGTATTTATTTATTTATTTTTGCATGTTGTTGTCATTTAGCCGTCATACATACATACATGATATAAGTTGACATGTAACCATGTCCTGCATCTTCCAGGCTTCACCCGACGACACCAGCAAGACCCACTCGTTGTCGGGTCTGTTGAACAAGTGTCGCACTCCGCAGGGCCAGCGGCTCGTCAACCAGTGGATCAAACAACCACTGATGGACAAAGCCAAAATAGAGGAGAGGTACCGACATATCCAGAGATGATCGGGGAAAGGGGGCGGAGTTACGAGGTATCCGTAGATTTCAAGGGAGTCGATGTCAAACTGTCACAGGCTGGACTTGGTGGAGAGCCTGGTGTGCGACTCTGAGCTGAGACACACCTGTCAGGAGGACCTGCTGCGGCGGTTCCCGGACCTCCACCGCCTGGCCAAGAAGTTCCACCGACACACGGCGACGCTGCAGGACTGTTACCGCGTCTACCAGGCGTTGGACCAGATCCCTGCCCTCATCACCGCCATCGAGAGATACACAGGTACATGGTCTATATGCAAACCTCTGTGAACCTCCCACTGAATTCTCTATATCATTATGCATTTCTGTGTGTGTGTGTGTGTGTTGCAGGCAGCTACCAGGCCCTGCTGGAGGCCGTGTTCCTCTCCCCCCTCAGAGACCTGCTGACCGACTTCACCAAGTATCAGGAGATGATGGAGACCACACTGGACATGAACCAGGTCTGATCCTTCACACCTTCACACACACAGACAGGATGTTGTGTGTGTGTGTGTGTGCGTGTGTGTCATGACGTCGCTCTCTGACGTTCCCTTGCAGGTCGACCACCACGAGTTCCTGGTGAAGGCGTCGTTCGATCCGGTGCTGAGCGAGTTGAGGGAGAAGATGGACGCGCTGGATAAGAGCATGCAGGCGGTGCTGAACAGTGCAGCCAAAGAACTGGGTGATTTTACACACACACACACACACACACATACACAGACAAACACACACACGCCCCGAGATTGAGGCGATCTATTATTCGAACAGAAACGTGTTTGTTTCCCTACAACAAAGTTTAACTCTGTGATTTAAAAGAGGGACGTCACGCTCACATCTGATTCACGTTTGTTTTCATTTTGAAGATGTGGTGATTAGGAATGTCACATCAGTGACCATGACCTGCACCATGTGAGAGGCTCATCATGCTTTTCCCATGAATCCCAGCAAATGAACTTAAAAAATCAGATGGAATTCACCCACTTAGAGAGTTATGATCGCTCTTTGAGGTAGAAAACACAATTTAAGGAGCTGATTAATGATATTTTGTACTTCCACAGAACCAACCAGTTGAAGTCAATTTCAAATTTTACAATTTAGATTAAAATGTGCAAAAAAATTCCCTAAACATGTTGTGGGGGAGTGTCGCATGACCAAAAGAGGAACAGAAATGTTGATGCCGGCCTGAAAGTGACATTTGATATTTGTTTGTCTCATATCATGCAACTAAAAGTTGGATATATTTCATGCAGATTTCAGAAGGGGAGGAGCAGGGGGAAGGAAACCTGGATCATGAGTGGAAAATGGCAGCTGTGAATGTCTTCATACAAGGATGTTGTGTGTCTCAGGTCTGGAGGCGGGAAAGACGGTGAAGCTGGAGTCGAACTCCGCGTTGGGCCACTTCCTGAGAGTCACGTGTAAAGTGGAGAAGAATCTGAGGAACAACAAGAAGTTCACTATGCTGGACGTCAAGAATAACGGAGTGAGATTCACCAACAGGTCTGTGTTTCTCTCCCTCTCACCACCCTCCCTCCTCCATCAGCTGACCCTCTCACTCCACTCTCACATGTCTGCAGTAAACTCAGCTCCCTGAATGAGGAGTACACTAAGAGCAGGGAGGAGTACGAGGAGGCGCAGAACGCCATCGTCAAGGAGATCATCAACATCGCCTCAGGTGAGGGAGCCGGTCACATGATGCGCTCTCTCTCTCTCTCTCTCTCTCTCTCTCTCTCTCTCTCTCGGAATTCAAGTGAACCTTTCGAGTAATGGGTTTCGTGCCACCACACACATGTTCCGTGTTCCATCCATCAGGTTACGTGGATCCCCTCCAGACGCTCAGCGACGTGATCGCGCAGCTGGACGCCGTGGCGAGCTTCGCCGTGGCGTCTGTCTCTGCCCCCGTGCCGTACGTGCGGCCCCGCCTCTTGGATGCCGGCTGCAGGCGTTTGGAGCTGGTGCAGGCCAGACACCCCTGCATGGAGATGGACCCGGACATGGCGTTCATACCCAACGACATCAGCTTCGTGCACGGGGAGAAGAACTTCTACATCATCACAGGTGAAGAGGAGGCGCTGGAACTTAAGTGAAAACGTGCACACGATGTAGTACAGGAGCTTTTTTTTTTAGCCGAGGTCGAACTCTGAGGCAGAAGTCAACGATTTTAGAATAAACCCAGGAACTGTCGCTAATAGAGATGAAACGTTCATATGGAAAAAATGCACAGATATACACTGACATTTTTAAAAAAATTGCTTTGTTTTTTTGGAAAACAAATACAATGGCCTTATGCTATTTTTTCTAAATGTTCAACAAAACCAGCTTGCATGGTTCAAAGCTCGTAGTGGGCGGTTAACTCCTGGTTCATCTAAAAATGGGCGGAGCACAGAAAGAGCTGGGGGTGGGCCCATGATGCTGCTGCAGTAGCCACAGGTTGGCCCAGGTGTCACTCAAGAGGCCCCGCCCCTTAATTCTGCACAATTTCAAACCTTTGATAAAAGAAGTGTAAGTACACTATTTGAATTGTGCAATTTGTTTGCTTTTGCAGCCAGCCCCAAGTGGCCACCCTGTGAACTGCAAGTCTGTTTCCACCATTGTATTGGGCTCTTTGTGCGCGTGCACTAGGTGTGCTGACTAAAACCTGTATTCTCTTCCATGACCAACAGGGGGCTAATCATTTTCGTTTTGGGTGTTTCTCATTTGACCCCCTCCTCTCCTCCTGAAGGACCGAACATGGGGGGCAAGTCCACGTTCATCCGGCAGGTGGGCGTGATCGCCCTGATGGCTCAGATCGGCTGCTTCGTCCCCTGCGAGAAGGCGGAGCTCAGCGTGGTGGACAGCGTCCTGGCCCGGGTGGGAGCGGGCGACTGCCAGGTGAAAGGCGTGTCTACCTTCATGGCGGAGATGCTGGAAATCGCCGCCATCCTGCGGTACGAACGAACACGCCCCGCGTGCCCGAAACCACAGCGTTCACCCAAACACTGTCACGGTGTGGCTCATCCTCCTCTCCCCCCCCCCCCCCCACCCCGCAGCTCGGCCTCGCAGAACTCGCTGATCATCATCGACGAGCTGGGCAGAGGCACGTCCACGTACGACGGCTTCGGCCTGGCCTGGGCCATCAGCGAGCACATCGCCTCCCAGATCGGCGGCTTCTGCCTGTTCGCCACGCACTTCCACGAGCTGACGGCGCTGGCGGTGCACCAGCCCACCGTGCACAACCTGCACGTCACGGCGCTGACCTCCCACGACACCCTGACCATGCTGTACAGGGTCAAACCAGGTCAGACCACATGTCAATCACATGAGTATGAAAACACATTTTTTTATTTTTTTTATTTTTTATTTATATATTTGACCCAGATTCAAGTTAAATAACAGCTTATGAGAGTTGAGCTGAATTCTGTGATACTTGAATGATGCCATTGCTGGTTTTAAAGGTGCAGTGTGTTCAGATTTACACAAATGTATTTCTGTTTCTATTGCCAGAGAATTGATTTAACATAAAAACCTTTTATTTGACAACAGTCACATTAATTACGACTTCATATTTACACCAGGAGCAGATCCTCAATGTGCAGGCCACCATGTTTTTACTGTAGCCCCGAATAGACAAACAAAACAGTTTTGAGTTCTAGTATTAACTGTTATATACACATACTGATGTATTATTATTATTATTATTATTATTATTATTATTATTATCTAAATTCTACACACTGCACCTTTTAGTGCTTCTTTTACAGATTGACATTGATTTAGTTTGTCGTAGCACAACAGAAGTGAGTTGTATCACTGCAGATAAGTTCAGATTATCTGGTTATTTTGATTCTAACCTGTTGAATTATTTAATGATAATTTCTTTCAGAGCCTGAATGAATGAGAGGGAAAGAGCTGAGTGTAGCCGTTTAAAAAGCTTGTGACTCTTTTATAATATCAACTTCATCTTAAAATGTCATCCACGGCTGATGGTAACTATTGATGATTACTTTTTCCATCTCTTTAATCCTTTTTTTTAATGTTAAATGATCTGATTATTGATTTCGAAAGGAGGAGGAAATGTGCTGTGTTTTCATTTGTGGGTAATCATCTGAAAATAATACGTTTGTATTTCGGTTCCTTTAAAGTATGTACCTCATGTCTATATCCTCAGATGGTGATGTTTTTCTACAGCCGCCAAGAATGGACACAACGTGCAACGTGTTTCCTCGCCACTAGATGGCATCAACTGTTAAACACCATTCCATAGATGGCTTTAGCTGTGCATGTACTTCAGAGCATCTCCTTAAGATACATTCTATCAACTTTGTTTTCAAGGTGTGTGTGACCAGAGTTTTGGAATCCACGTTGCCGAGATGGCCTCTTTCCCGCCGTCGGTGGTCGCCATGGCGAAGGAGAAGGCCGAGGAGTTGGAGGAGTTCCAGGAACCTGCGGGGGAGAGGTCGACGAAGGAGGAGGAGCCGGCGGCCAAGAGACGACTGACGGACAAACAGGTACCGAGTTTTGCTCCTCCCACATCTCCTTCATCCCACCGGAGTGATGAGTTTTTCTAAAACTTGCTGCACTTCATCTTTCCACCAGATGGGGGAAAGTCTGATCCTGGACTTCCTGGAGAAGGCCAAGGCACTTCCTGCCACCATGAGCGAGGAGGAGGTGAAGGCGGAGCTTAGGAGGATGAAGCAGGAACTGACAGCTAAGAACAACACGTACATCACAGACATCCTCTCTCGCTGCGTTCCTGTTAAAACCGCATGATGTTAGGTCTGCTCTGTTTTACCACGTTCACAAAAATGTATCTAGTTACTAACAACAAAAACACTCACTCACATTGTATAGCTTTTCAATAAAGGGTT
This sequence comes from Chascanopsetta lugubris, assembly GCA_016785325.1. Taxonomy (NCBI): domain Eukaryota; kingdom Metazoa; phylum Chordata; class Actinopteri; order Pleuronectiformes; family Bothidae; genus Chascanopsetta; species Chascanopsetta lugubris. Next base: position 22,729 of record JAFBJT010109373.1, read on the forward strand.
AAATGAGGCAGGACTTTTGAGTTTTTCATTCAGTTGCGTGACTTTAGCCGTGGCTCATTTTCACACACACAACAATGTGCCTCAAGAAAACATGTTATTTATCATCTGTGGAAATGTTTATACTCCACATTGGTCGTCAGTGTAACGTTCAAGATGTTAGTTAATTAACAGTGTGTTGTGATATTGGATACAACAGGAACTGAATTTAATACACTCTGTATAGTGAAACAGACAAAATTTGAAAAAGGTCATAGTATGGCGTCTGAAATATGACAAAAACGTCATCGAATGGCATCCACACCCCTCAAACAGATCCATGTCAACAAGGCAGCAGTTCCACAACACTTCTTAATATCCATTCTCAATCCCAGCAAACAAACGTACCAGACAGACACCATTGATCTAATAAAGATTTATTTTCTTAGAAATGGCCAGTTTCCTGTTTTCATTTTTTTGTCTTTCTAAGAAAGTATACCCCTTTTTGAATTCCAACTAGCATCTACATAATGGTTATTGAATACTTCACAATATATTAAGTCTAGATGTTATGGTACATGCATACGATTCAGGCTGCATGAGGAGCCACAGTCACCACGATACACAAGGGGGAGGAGGGGGAGGACATGGGGGAGGGGGGGTTACTGCAGATGGACTCGTCGGACCCAGTTCATAGGAGCTCTGGCACCTCCTATTGGAACCCTCTCCACAAAACACTGACTGCATCAACTTATAAACATTTACACACTCACACACACTTTCACTGTACACAACACACACTTACACACGCGCAAACACACCTTTATACAAGCGTGGAGTCCCTCCACCTGCCATTGAAGCTAATATACTGGAGAGGGTCACATTAGTGTTTAAACGAGATTCTCTTTCACAGAAAGAACTTCACCACTGGGACGTCGGAGTTTCTGCAGTTGGTGCGGGGGTGGGGAAAGGGGGGGGGCGCTAACCAAAGAAAAAATAATAATTATAATAATATATAATAAAATAAAAGACATTCAAATACAGTCAGCTTTTTGCTTGAAAATACAAAACTACATGAGAAAGCATTGAAATAAAATCCATTGATCAGAACATATTTAAAAAAAAGCCCAAGTGCTCCATCTCACGCACACACAATCTTTTTTTATCCACACACAACGGAGGAAAATATCCTCCTATCCGTTGCCTAGTTACAACCGCCAGGGCAGCCAATGGGGATGGCAGCTGCGAGGAAGCAGGAAGTCTCTTTGACAGCAGTTCTTGTGAAGGAGAAGAAGAAGTGGACTTGGAGCCAAGGATTAAACACCAGGGGGAGGGGGGGCGGGGCAATATTTGAACGCTGCCAAAGGGGGCACGGGGGCACCTTCCACGGCCCCTCTGCATAGCCCTTCTCCTGCAGGAGGAAATACTCCGGCGAAGAATCTCTTGCGGCCGCTCACTTGGGTCTACCCTCGGCTCCGTGGCTCCCCCTCCTGGGGTCTTGCCGCCGCTGCAGCAGGTCAGACTGCAACCGGGCAAGAAGCCGCTTCCTCCGCAGCCTCCTCCAACCCTCCGTCACGTTCTGAGAGCGCCGCATTCGCAGAGTCTCTCAGGGAGCGGCGTGGCTGCACGTGGATGTGTGTATGTGACTGTGTCTTAAGCGTGTGTGTATGGCTGTGTGCAATGCGATGTGTTTTGTATGCTAATGTGAGAGAACGTAGCGCAACCGGATGCTTTCAGTTATGTTGCAGCGTGTTGGATTCGATGGGCGGCGCCGAATCGTACAGAGTGTCCGTGTCGTGTGTGGGCTCGCCGGCCAGTGTGCACGGGTTGGACAGTGTTCCTGCTCCGCAGTCACAAAAGAACCTGGGCAGACACAGAGCGGGGGTGAGTGATCAGAGAGCTACTGGAGAAGTGGGTCACGTGAAAGGATGCCGACTCTTACCGGTCATGCCGTATAAACTCTACGTCATGCCCCTGGTGGCATTTCTTGATGCAGTTGACACAGATGGCGTTTCTATCTGTTGTGTTACAGGTGTGACATCTGCAGAGAGAGGAAAGCAAGTCATTAAAAAGGACACAAACAAAACAAATATTGAGTCTAGTATGACATTTTAAACAAAAAGTGAGTCCCATTTAAGAAATGTGTCAAAAGAAAAACAGCATACTATAAGTACAGCATCAAAGACATGGAAAAAGTGATTGACCAGTAAGGTTGATAAAAAATAGTAATATATAATTGATCATCAATATGCAAATGTAAAAAAATAAAAATTACTACTACTACTGATTACCATCTAGTCCAAAGTATAATTCAAAACAGTTGGGTTTTGTCATACAAAACATGATTAAATACAAAACGATTTACATATTTACATTAAAATTGTATAAAATCATTTTTATAATGATTGCAGAACAGTCTGATTTTTGTTGCAGTTCTACAAACTTGTATTCCCAATCTTTTCACTGACCTGTAGAAGTCGTGCATGGGGTAACTGGTGTAACTGGAGATCTTGTACAGACACTGTCCTCTGCTCACCGCCTTCTCGATGGCGTCCTGGTTGTTCAGGATCTTATTATCTGATAGAAGAGGGGCAGAAGATAAACTTAAAAATGATGCTCGTTAAGGAGAACACGACCAGTGTGAGCTCCACTTTTTAAAAAATTTAAAAAATATCACACAAACCGGCTTCTTACCTTTCATGGTCACGTTGACCCCGGAGGCCAAAAACAGGCCCCCGAAGCGGTTGTTGAAGATCTGGTTTCCCTCCAGCGTGGCCGTGGCGTGGTTAGTAATTTCAATACCTGGGGATAGAACAAACGTCTTCTTTGAGCATCACAGTGGGAATGGTTCGACACCCTCGTGGAGGCGGTTTGGAAATAAGCTCACCTGCGGCGAAGCCATCGAAGATGCGGTTCTTGCGGAGGATTGGATGGCTGTTGGTGCTGATCAACACTCCGGCCTGAGCATTCCTGAAGATGTCGTTCTCTTCCAGCAGACCTACACAGAGGGATTCCAGAGAGAACTATGAATATACGGGAATGACATCACAAGGAACAAACATGAGGGGAACAGGTACAATGTTTCCCTAAATCTTCTCGCTTTGATCGCAAAGATTTTACTTAAAGAACAACAGTACCTCTGCCTCCATTGAAGATACAGATGCCTCCGTCTCTGCCATCGTGGATTTTGTTTCTTCTCAGCGTGGGGTTGCTGTCCGTCTTGATCCACACTCCAGCCATGGCGTTGTCAAAGATCTCATTGTCCTCAATGAAGCCCAGACCTGTTACATTTAACAGTTGGGTTAGACGTAGAAAAAAAACACTCAATAAGGCCAAAGGGGAGAGACTACTAACCTGAGTTGTAGACTAATATCCCCCCATTCTGGCCACCCCAGATCTTGTTGCGCCGAATCTTTGGGTTGCTGCCCGTCCTGTCAAAACGAAACAAAGACAACGTGAATCATTAAATCAACCAACAGCTGAAACAAATATTGACGTGGCCAAGCTTCTGTGCAGGCTCAAATGTTCTGCTCATTACTTGAAGGGGGCTTATCTTTACCTTATTTGAACACCAGAGTACATGTGATTGTAGATGTCATTGTCTTCCAACACACCGTGTCCGTTGTCGTAGAAATACACACCAACCTGAAATGAATAAGAAGGTAAAGAAATAAGACGAGCACACGGATGATACTTAAAAGCAATTTGAACACTTCATTTCCTTTATCAAAAAAGTGTGGTAACAGTGAGGTTTTCCAATAGAATAGTCGTAGTAAATACACGGGTTCCAAGGATGATACCCCCAAACAGAGAACATAATGAATCAAACAAGGACCAGTTATTACACAACAACCCCCCACTATGCTTGAGTGAATCACTGCTAGTTATCAGTGTTGGGGTGTTCAGTGACAGCAAATATGACTTTGATTTAATACCATTATATTAAATTCAATAAGTTGAACAAATCCCCCCCATTTATTAAACCGTCTGTGGAGCATGGGGTGCATCTTACCTGCTTGCCGCTGTGGATTCGGTTCTTGCGGAGGACAGGGGTGCTGCCCGTGGTCACCCAGACTCCGGCCAGCGTGTTGCTGTAAACCTCGTTCTCCTCGATCACTCCCTGGCCTTTCTCGTGCTGAAACACAAACACATGAGAACCTGTTACCGAAACGTCCGACGGGAGCGACAAATGATTTTGTTTTTTTGTTGTTTTGTTGTTTTTTTTTTTTTTTTTAAATCGGGCGGATGTTTTTACACCGGTGAGTTTATTTACCACGTAGATTCCTCCGTGCTGTCCGTCGTGGATCTTGTTGTGCCGTACAATGGGGCAGCTGTTGGTTCGGATCTGGATTCCCGCCAAGGCGTTACCATAGATATCATTGCTCTCTATCAAACCCCGCCCATCTCCAAATATGTACACCCCTCCTTGGTTACCGTTGAATATGGCGTTTCCCCTGAAAACACAGGACAACTCGCCGTCACCATCTCAGAGGAAACGTGCGGATGAATGGAGAATGAGTTCCGTATTGGTTCTCAGTGAACACTGGCACTATATCACGACACGTGTGCGCAGTGTGTGCTCTCACCGTATCGTCGGGTCGCTGTTGGACGTGATCCACACACCGGCAAAGTTATTAGCATAGATTTTGTTCTCTATAAACTGTCCCCGCCCCTTCTCGTGGACATAGATGCCTCCCGTTTGGCCATGATGGATCTCACAGCGCACCACAGTGGGGTTGGCGTAGGCCTTCACCTCAAAGCCTGCGATACGGTTTCTGTGGATGTTACAGTTCTCAAAGTAACCCTGAAACACAGGAAGCCAGGACCCATTAAATAAACAAGTTTATAGTTACTTCAAGGGAAACGGGTGTATTGCGGCAATACAGCTGATGGGTGTTTACCATGCCGTGGTCGAAGGTGAACACGCCGACATCTCGTCCGTGGTGGATGTGGTTACGTCTAATGATCGGATTGCCGTGGTTTTTCACCCAAATTCCCGCTAGCGCGTTGTTGCTGATTTCATTATCTTCGTAGATCCCCTGAAACAAAAACAGATCTACAAGTCTGGAGCAAATCCAATGTGAATATTTCAGAGTGGATACTTGAGAGTTCGTTTCGATGTTTCTACCTGTGCGTGGTCGGTGATATACAGGCCTACGTTCTCACAGTCGCTGATGTTGCAGTGTTTGATGGTTGGACACGCCCCTTGGCCACTCACACAAACAGCTGAGCCGACTAAACAGAGGGGGAAACCAAAGTGCCACAGTACAGTTAGGATAATAAAAAAAAAGAATCAATACTCTCAGAGGCCAACCATCGATTATTTGATTCATGGTGGAAAAAAAATAAATAAATAAATAAATAAAATCAACATCACACTTGTCATTTAGTGATGCACCAAAATAAAGGGTGCTTTAATATCATAAAAATGTGGCGACACACTGATGAGCAGCCTCAAGATATAATCATGCAAAACTACCTCACTGAGCCAATGCAGCATTAGAGTACGAGACACTAACTCACACCTGCAGACATTTTAGTGGCTGTGTGTGTGTATGTGTGTGTTACCTGTGCATGTGGAGCGGATAACGCAGTGGTCAATGTTCGGGCTGCAATTGACTGTGATCTCCAGACAGTGGTGGGCGTTGTGGTGCTGTGCCGACTTATCATCGGGATTAAACTGTGGAGAAAGAGGCAGCAGAGGTCAGACAGAGGCTGGGTTTACTCACAACACGTTAAGTCCACCCACCACATCCACACTGCGCTCTCCCTGCTGGAGACACGCTGGAGTGACTGAGTCTCAGATGCTTATAGAACAGGAAAATATCTCACAGCAGAAAACATTGCGCCGTTCAAAAAAACCCAAAAACGTTTAAATAACTTTGAATGGGCTGCTGGCACAATAACACATCGAGTTTACGGGTTTCAGACTCACTGCATTCAAATGTCTACTTCTTGAGTTTTAAACAGACAATTCTTAAACCTACATAACATGTAATAAATACTTTAATAAAATAAAATGTTTCAAACATTAGAATATGTATTTATCATTATTGATGCACAAGTACGATGAAATTGGAAAACTAATTTCCAAATGAAACACTCGGCTTTTCATGAGGAGCATCAGGAGCATGGTCTGTGTTTCTTGCGTGGGTGCGCATGCAAAGATATGTATTGATACACATTTTAGCATTGCAATGAACAAAAAAGTCATTTTTAACATAATGTAAATATGCTATAAGAATGAGCTGACTTGTAAAAACAAGTAATTTATTAATGACCTACATCCAGGAAGGAAAAAATGACTAAATAATAAAAAACTAATATAAAACCAAAACTGAATAATGACTTAACAAGCTATGACCAGACTAATTACATAGCTGTGCATGATGTACAAATGAAGACACACGGCAGTATTTGTTTACCTTTATGGTCATGTATCCCACATAAGCGTCCTCCGACCCCTCCATGAAGACAAACGTCGAGTCTCGAGTATTCTCTATCACCACTTTGTCAGCTACTTTCCCGGGAGCTGACAGGAAAGCAGAAAAAGGAGTTAACGCACTCGTAAACATGGACACCAACACGGCCTGAGTGTGTGTGTGTTCCAGAGAGAGATATTGATTGCACAAGCATCTTGGTAGATGTCTCGTGTTGTTTTCATTGAAGGCAACGCGCTCACCTGCACCGATCATGGTGATGGGAGACTCGATGTAAATCCACTCGTCTGTGTAGATGCCAGAGTGAACAAAGATTAGACCATCGAAGTGGGCTTCTTGAACGCCTCCCAGCGCGTCTTCGATGGTGTCGTAGTACTGAGGAAGAAAAGCACAAACCAACAAATCAGAGGGCAGTTTGGAACAGACACCAGGCATTTTACATGTGCCATTGTCATAATTTCTCTTTGTTTAGGGAGTTCTTAACTTACCAACATGTTCTCCCTGCCTTTGTATCTGCCGGGGTTACTGTAGAAATGCTCAGCAAAGCCTGGCTTTACATGCGCACCTTTGTACTGGAAGACAAATAACATCAAGGTCGGTATACAGCACGAAGATGCTGATCAGAGCACGGTCCTCACATACCCTACATGTTAAATTGTTTGACATGAAATATATATTTAGGAGCTAAAGTGATGTATTTGCAGTAAAGGCAAAATAGAGAGCACTTGTAGGTCTCTGAAGAGCTTTTATGTGACTGTTTTAAAAGCTGGCACTGCAAATCATTTTTGTCTGAATGTTATTTGATGCACAATTAGCTGAGCCACGTCAAAGATGTTTTCTATTATGATATATATTCAAGTTGTCTGAATCACAATTTTTGAAAAAATGTCAAGGCTCAATGAGTCAAATCTAATCAAGTGATCAGGATTTCAGTTCAAAAAGTGGCATGTGCAAATATGAACATATGCAACCTAAAACCTCTTAACAATACAATATGCATGTAGGTATGAAAAGAAAACAACGACATGATATTAAATACAAGCACAATGGTTAAAGGCACATTAAGGTTATTTGACTTGGGAAAATGTGAGCCCACATTCATGACTATATGCCAGGCCTGAAAAATACATCTTTGCTAAATTGTTTCTTAAGTTCCAATTTTTTTCAATTCAGGCATATTTTCATATGTGATATCAAATCTCATAAATCCTATATGTGGTGAGATTTCAAAAGAAAACACACAGACATGGAGTGCTCTAACTCAAGAGGGGGTGGTTTTCCCCAGGTCAGACATTATTACTCTGCTGAGCAGCATGGAGTTTATTGCAAAGCCATATATGAATTTGAACAAGTCCACCTTGTTTATTTTTAGTATATAGACAGACATCATAAAGAGGGAATTAAACAAACCTGGGATGTGCTGAGACTGGGAGCTCCTGTGAGAGCACTTCCTCCATGAAAAGACAACACATCAAAACCAAGGAGGGCTGACTCACCAACTGCTGGAAGCTCTCCTTCCACGGGTTCGGGTGTTCATGCTCCTCTGGGCTGACCTGGTAAAATCGACCCGGTTCAGGGTGCATCATGGGACGCGTATACTCAAACACCTCCATGTAGAGACGTTTCCTGCAAGATTAGAAACACGACACACTGATTATCAGGCGTTGTCTCCTTCGAATGACGCTCAGGTTCATAACAGAGACAGGGTTGTGCCCACTGACCATAGTATGGGGTCGTTGGCGAGCTGGCTGAACCGCTTGCACACACAAGCAGCTTGACAGAGGTCTTGTTCCAATAAGTAGGAGAAGATTTTCAAAACAACCTCATCTGGAAGCTTCTGCTGCAGATATTGCTCTGCTGGGGCTGCTGAAATCACACAAATACACACGGAAAATATTCAATTCCGGCCACGTGAATCTAGGGAGTCAGGCTATTTGATGGAATGCAATGTAATAAGATTTACCAGTACACAGACAACAAAAAAAAGAGAAAAAAAGAAAGAAAAGAAAATCAATAACAAGAGGCTAACACCATCTCTGCCCAGCTACAGAGATTTGACACACACCTGGCAGGTCGTGGCTCTTACCGGACACTCGTGCCCGCTTGGCTCGATGGCCAAAGGCCTCTGTTGATGAAGTCGACGCTCCCTGAAAACGAGGTCACATGTAAAAACAGTGACACGAACTGCTTCGTCACCAAGTCATTGTTCCATCACAGATGGACAAAAATCAATCAGCGGGTTCACTTTCAGTTCATACATTCAAATGAGCCTTAAAACACATGCAACAACGACACGAAGCTACATAAAGACAGTATCTTTCTCGGCCTTACGTCCATGGCGCTCTTGCTGGGGCAGGCAGCGGCGGTGGCAGAGGCAGTAGCGGTTCTCTTGGGGAACAGGGTCTTGCGTCGAAGCTGGTATGGACTGTTCTGAGCTCCCGGACCAGATTCCTCGATGGCCATTTCTGCTGCAGCAGCTGCAGGAGCCTCCTCATCTAGACACAGAAGACAAATGTCCAATGCATCAAGCACTTTGTCAAGGGGCCACTTTGGGAGATGCACAGGGCTGCAGGCCATACAATGATAAAAATAAAAATAAAATCAATCTGTGTGTTGCCTGATTTAGTCATGTTATCCCAGTTCCCTCCTTCATTTGTAATGAAGCCATTTATACGTACATACACACCTTGGCTCCCAACACTGTTATTATCATCCTTGTCATTCTCAAACAATGGTGTGCATTCAACTCACATGCAGTATGCATACTGCGCAGGCTATCAGACAGGGTAGTAGTCGGTATGGCAGACAAAGGTTACTGATTGATAATGGCAGATGCACCCCCCCCCCCTGCATCCACATTACAAGTCTCTCATGTGCATTCATACCCAGCTGATATGCGCCACTGTGCATTAGACTTGTGAGAGTCTCCACAGCAGCATAGTCACAATCATCTTTCAGGGGGGGTAGTGGTGGTGGTGGTGGTGGTGGGGGGGTGCTGTCAAAATTAAAGGCCGCGGATGAAGTCGATGGGACGTGCGGCTAATGGCTAAAAACTCAAGTGCGTAGCTGGCAAATCCGCGGTGTAAACACATCGAGCTACGGCTAACGAGCGCCGAGAACAAGGAAGGGGATGTGGGCTCGCTGTGCTGCCTGTGATCGCTCTGCAACCCCGGGCCCGGAGGCAAGCACACAAAATGGACACAAGCGAAGTCGTCCCACAAAAAAAACCCAGCAACCGCCACCGTATCATCTAACACAGCTGATCCGTGTAGCCTCTTGTAGTCGGGGAAGCTAAGCTAGCATCGCCCCCGGTCGCCTTGCTAATGTTTTTGTTAACGTTACACCCCAAAAATGGCACCGCAGATTTACACCCTCCGAATCGTTTGTGACAGCTGGGAATGCGATAGCCGAGCTCGCACGGGAGACTGTGCTTAAACCGTGCTAAATCAACCCTCTGTGGCCCTAGTTAAATATACCTGCATACTATTAATGTTACAGCTACACACGCATTACGTTAAGGCGAAGACAAACCCCCAACCTCCACCTAACCTAAGCTAAGCTAGCGGTGTTAGCTAGCCCCAATCACTCAAGCCAAACAAAGCGCGGCCTGGCCTAAGCCACAGAGCGAGAAGCCTCGGGTTTTCCTGCTGTACCCGCCGCCCCGGAGGGCAGTGAGGATGGGTGGGGGGTGGGGGAAGCAGGGGAGTACAGACAAGGGTGGCTATAAGGACCGCCATCCCTCTGGCACCGCTTCGTCACAACCATTACCCGACCGCGGCCTAGCTTACCTCTATCCCCGTTGTTCCGTTCGGGCTGCACCGGGCGCGGCCTCGACACTCGCCTGGGTCTCCTGTTGGTGGCTCTGACGGAGTTCATCTGGGGAGTTGGTTGTTGGAAAAATAGCTCGCTAACCTCGACCGCCTGCGCCTAAATTTAGCACTCGGCCCGGTCTAACAACCGGACGGCCCTTTTCCTGTATACACCCTACCGACTACGACCGAAAACCCGCTGGTATTTGGGGTGCAATCGCCTTTTTTCTCTCCGTTGGTGTTGCGGCTCCCCCCGTTCGGCGATCGGTGCCAGCTTCGTCTCAGTCTGTAGCAGGAGGAGCCATTAACCCACACGGGAAAGAATCGCGAGAAAAAAAGAGACGACTGTCAACTTAGCCAATCACATGCCGTGTTTCATCACTTTCACCCAACTAAGCCAATCAGGAGACTCTTTACAGGAAGACTTGACAAACCCTTCTGTTGGGGTTCGGAATCGGTCAAGCGGCGATTTGATCAGCACATGAACTCATCATTGAGCCGTGGACAATAATACAAATGTTACAACACAATAATTAATTTAAATAAAAATGTCAATAATAGGCTGGTTATTTCACTTCCGGTTTATGTCATTTTAATTATTAAACGTTAAAGGTACAGTGTGGAGGATTTGGTTGAAGCAATTTCCATTGGCGTAAATGAAAAAGAAAATAATTAAACTGCGAATGATATCATCCTCTACAATCACGCGCATGTATGATCTTCATTGTATATTTTCAATTGTCCAGAATTGCCCCTTTTACACGCACCTGAAACAGGTGCTCTCAACAGATGCTGGGAAACAATAACAATAGCGATTATAATGTAATGCTGCATGAAGGGCTTCAGAGATTCCACATACTGGAAAAAGTCACTCAAGGAAGAATATTACAAATATTAAGTGTGCATAACACTTTCCACTGAATGAGCCTGTTATGAGCAGGTCCCCTAGAGGCTGCTGTTTTGTTCCACCATGTTATTACAGTGGCCCAGAATGGACTAACTTTCCATGTTTTGAGTTTAATATCTAAAATTGAGACATTAGATATTCAGATTCTAAATGATGCCATAGGTTCTCCATAGGTGCCTGGTGAGGAATTGATGTCTGTACATCCTACGCACCGCACCTTTAATCAGAAGCAGTTTTGTTTTGTTTATCTTCTCGGGTGCATTCACATTTCTGTGTACAGGATGCTGTTTGTAGCACTTTGCGACATCATCTTATTTTTCTTGAAACAGTTCTGTTCTTATTCATATCTTGTGCATTATTGAGGTTCTTTTCCATCCTTTTTATATTTAATCCCTTTCTAGTGGAGTTACTCTAAGCGTTATTGTCGGCTTATTATGTCCCTCTCATCATGATGCAGCTCTTAGTAGTATCTCTGTATAGTCATGTTGTATTTGGAGTATCTTTGTAGTTCTGTTGAAGCGCTGTGTCAGCATTTGATCTCTCTCAGTTCATACTTTCTTCCCTCCGTCGACTCTTTGTCACTGTTTCTAATAACTGTAGGTTTCTCTGTATTACTTCTCTTGACTTGCTCTTTGACTTTTAAGCAAAAGACATAAACATTGAATTCATGCTGAGCTTGTGAGGCCTGCTGAGTCATTCATCCTGGATGATAAGGGATCAATGGCTGTGATGGTCAGTAGTTGGCAGAGGAGAGATATGTTTTGAAATTCTGAAAATTAAAAGTATCATAGAATCACAACAGAATCGAATAATATGAACAGAGACAGGGAGACACATCAATATGTACAATTTAAGAGAATCGTAAGGATAATTATCTTTTTTTAATCATCGTTTACTGAGACTGATATAGTCTCACCATAAAGTTAATGGATATAACTTGAAAAATAATTTCAGTATCATATTATTTCCTTTTCGAATGGTGTTTTCATACATCCAAGTTTGATTAATCAAGTCATATTTGATTTCCAATTTAACTGAAATCCTGAGTAGTGATCAGTGAGCAGGAAATTGATGGACATCACAGGATGACAAAATGAGAAAATTAAATGCCTATTAAAGTTAATTGTGCAATTGCATTTGAAGAGTCAATCATGTTTTTGTAGTTCAAACCAAAAAAATCTAATCTAATCTAATCTAATCTAATCTAATCACAGGGAGTTTTTTTCCAGGAAAGTTAATTCATTATTGATAAATCACCATTAGTATTATTATTGTTATGATTATGATTGTTATTATTTTTAATATTAATATCAATATCAATAATAATAACAATGACCCTTTAATCCAACAGGAGGAGCAAGAGCATTCATTTGTCAGTATGTGTACAAATTCATTTGGTCAATTAATGTGAATGTAATTACACCACTAGAGGGCATTGTTTAGCTTTGGACAATCAGATGATAAGAGTGTGAACTCGCAGTACTTGAGGACACGGCAGAGCCTCACACACAGGCTGCGTTGTTACACTGCTGCAAGCCCCCCCTATCAGGAGTCTTTTCTCTGTATTCTGTCTGGAAAAGATGTGTGTGTGTGTGTGTGTGTGTGTGTGTGGCAAACAGCACCTGCACCTCAACACACCCTCTGACACTGACCACAAACCAAGTACCCTATATATGCAACTATCTATTTTGCATATGACATTTCACATTATGTCCTGTCTATACATTTATATAGACACACTACAACAATGCATTGTGAGAGTAAACAGTCTTGGCCTAGTGGTTGCATTAATGATCAAATCAGCATAATGTACATGTATTAGTGTAAGATACTTATACATGACGAGTTGATTGAAAATAGTTATTCTAATTAACTCTATTCTATTCTATTCTATTCTAGCAATGCATGGTGTCAGTGTTTGTAGCAGAGCAGACTGATGGTAACCTCAGTTACATCCTTATTGTGTGTCTATTCTTACGTTGCAGTTTCAGTTAGATGCAGCATTCTGCTACAAAACCATCTTGTGAAGGCGTGGTGGAGTAGAGCCCCCCCCCCCCCCCCCCCCCCCCCCCCCCCCCAGAGAATAATGCCTGTTATTGTCACTGCTCCACAGTGACACTGTGCCTCTGCGACTGTGCTGCTGCTTCTGTGCCAGTGCCACTATTACATCTTTTTTCTTTTCTTTTTTTTTTTTTTTTTTACTGGTAACTGTAATATAGTGTTTATAAGTGGGAGTGTACTGCAGCCCACACTGGACAGATCACAGTGTGTCCTGTACCAGCAGCATCACCTGCTGGTTACACACCACAAATGCACTCACACATTCGGTGTTGGCATGTGGGAGGCAGCGTATCCATATCAATGAGACCGACTCGCAGCTGTAGCCTTGAAACCCTAGTGGGTGTGTGTGTGTGTGTGTGTGTGTTTTCAAGCTGCCATATCCCTCCTCCTGTAATAAGCAGAGCAAGCAGCTGCGTAGTCTCCCCTCCCACACCCACCCACCCACCCAACTGACCACCCATCCACCCACCCACACCGGCATACAGAGCAGAGGTTGGTGGGGTCACATTGTCCTTGAAAGCTTTGGATGCTCCGAAGGACGGGGTGTCTAGATAAAAACTGACTTTAATGTGTGTGTGCGTGTGTGTGTGTGTGTGTGTGTGTGTGTGTGTGTGCACGCCCTCTCCCTTCTGTTAGCGCTCTTCACACACTGACACCGCACAAAAGCAGAGGGACGTGCAATAGAAAACTTTATAAAATAACATAGAAGCAAAGCAGCAAGTATATCTGAATAAAACACACATGTGTACAAAAAAAATACAAAAAATAAAAAAGACAGATAAGATCATTTGCAACCAGGCGACATCATCCCATCCCTCCTTAGAGCACTTGGAGAGAAAGTGAAGGTCAGAAGGGGAAGTGTGCGGGCTGCAGCAGATGGAATGTATGAGGAGATTATTAATCAGTATCGGCCCCCGTGGTGCACCCCCCCCCCCCCCCCCCCCCCTGCCATCCCCACTCCCCCCCTAATGAATATCATTCAATTATAATGCCTGATGTCAAATGAATGTTGATGTCTGGATGAGCACACGCGCACGTCCGCACCTCAGACGGTTTCACGGCGCTCTCACTGCCTCCATTATCTCTGGACACCAGATGGATTTTTTTTTCACGTTTGTTGCATAAGAGCGAAGTCAGTTCACATCTCGCTGCTTTTCACTTTGGGAGCTAAATTGTTGTGATGCGGCAGACTGCACCCGACTGGCACGGCAGCAAAGCAAAAACAAAGAGGAGGAATTATCTAGGACAGAAACCTGACCTAGATTTTGGTCAGAAGTATCTGCAGTTGTTTGTTTGTGTGTGTGTGTCTAGATATTGTAGCAGTGCTGTCTGAATATGTGTGTGTGTGTGTGTGTGTGTCCGAGCATGTGTGTGGGGTTGTGGCACTTTGCAAACTTCATTGCGCATTTAAATGTGTGTACGATTTTGTGACCTCTACAGGTGAAGTTGCATTAGAACTCAAAAGATGTTTAGGAAGTGCACTTTTACCTCTGTAAAAACATGGCGGCCTCCACAGAGAGGACCCCCTCCTCATGTACATGCACATATACATTCATGGGCTTATTTTAGGATCATGGGGGGAAAAATAAAACATTTGCATGGTTATAAATTCATGAAAATGTCAGTATGTAGGTGTTTTGTAATATCTTTAGAAGTGACAAAATTGACCAAAATCTTACACACGGCACCCTTAAAGAATCTTTGAATACATCACACACACACACACACACACACACACACACACACACACACACACACACACACACACACATTTGTACTTCTATCTTAGTGAGGACACAATATTGACATAATGCAGTCCCCCGCCCTTACCTCAACCCTAACCCTGAACTTAACCTAATTTAACCCGAACCCTTCAACTACATCTTAACCATCAAACAGCTCATTAAAGAAGCGAGGACCGGCCAGAATGTACAAGTACAAGAACAAGAACACACATTCTCACACACACACGCACACACCCACACCCACACCCACACCCACACCCCCCCCCCCCCCCCCCCACCCACACACACACTATATTACTATAATCCTGTATCTATCTATCTATCACATTCGGTGTTGATCAAACCTAAACATTTGTGACATCATGAGAGACATGAGCTGAGTGTGACTGTCCTATGGATGTACTGCTAAAACTGGGGACAGGAAGTGGATTGAGTACAAAAAAAATGTAGTGGCCAATGTTGGTAGTGCAGCTTCCATGAGCTAACATGGAGAAGTGTGAGATATATCAGACTCCATCAACTATCCAGTAACAATACTAGTATAACCCCATGTGAATTTTGATGATATATCTCTGCATGATAATGAATGAATGAGCATCAGAGCTGATAAATGTGCGTCAAGGCCCCGGAAACCATCGGTCCGAGCATGTACATGAAAATTCTTTGTGCTTAGGTCAGCAGATTTCACAGGAGGGAGCGTGGATCCTGCCTTCAACGCCGTATCCGGTTCTTTATGAGACATCCATGGATTGAACGGAACTACAAGACTTTGGGTTACAATCTGCTGTCAGAGCTGCGGAGGGGTCTGACGGACGGGCGGACTCTGGTTCCGCCGCGCTCACTGACCAGACGAGCTCTCGGTCCGATAAATCTGCGCGCGGGTCTTGAAGAGGCCGAAGCGGGCGGCCAGGAGGAAGAAGTCGCGCCTGAAGGTGCGGTTGAAGAAGGCGTAGAGGAAGGGGTTGGAGCAGGAGTTGATGGGGTAGAAGAGCACCAGCAGGAACTTGGACTCGGAGACGGTGATCAGCGGGTGCTTCAGCACGGCCGAGATGGCGAAGAAGGAGATGGGCGCCATGCAGATGAAGTCGGTGAAGATGAGCACGGCCATGCGCTTGGCCACGCGGGTGTCGGCGTGGGCCGGCATGGACGAGGGGTTGTGGACGGTCAGGTAGATGCTCAGGTAGCAGGCGCACACGCAGAGGAAGGCCAGGATGTTGAGGAGGAGGAGGGACACCACGTACACCTGCGACTCCAGGGACTCCACGTTCATGGGCAGGCAGATGCTCACCTGCTCCACACACACACACACACACACACACACACACACACGTATGCGTGCACGCACACACACGCCAGTGCTCAGGATACCCCTTCACAAGGTTCGAGGAGAAGTATGTAGGATTCAGTGGTATCCTCCCTCACCCCACGTCCCGTTAGGAAAACCCGTAAAAGGCCGTCTTTAAAGGTGCAGTGTGTAGAGGTGCGTGTTGTATCCATCACCTCACCCTCACCCTTCTGAACATGCAGGGGAACCTGTGGCAGACTTCAGTTCTCTTTAAAACCCAAAAGATGTTTAGTACGTCCACTTTTACTACTATACAAAAACATGGCCGCCCCCGTAGAGAGGACCCTCTCCTCATGTAAATATACGTTAATGGGCTCATTTAAAGGTGATGGGGGAAAAAATTAAATTGAGTTGACAACAAATTCATGAAAATGTCTGTATGTGATTTTTTTGTAATATTTCCAAAAATAGGTGACAAAAAAATGACCGGAATCGTACACACTGCACCTTTAACTGCAGTTTTACAGTTAAATCTCCGTCTCATGCATTTTCGTTGCCGTCGTATCTGAAGCGAGATGTGCTGTGCCCGGCGCGCGCACCCACCTTGCTGTAGCTGCTGACGCCCACAGTGGGCAGGAGGGCGGCCACGGAGGAGAAGATCCATCCCGCCGCCATGACGACGCAGGCGTGTCTCAGGCCCAGTTTGCGGTCCAGCCTCAGGGCGTAGGTGATGGTGTGCCAGCGCTCCAGGGTGATGGCGGTTAGCGTGAACACCGACAACTCGCTGGCGAACACCTGCCCGTCACAACAGAACAGCACGGTGACACGCGTTGCCACGGAGACAAAGGCCGTCACAGGTAGTGGCAGACGATGGAGTGCGCTCACCGTGATGAAGCCCGTCACTTTGCAGCCCAGGCCCTTCTGCCAGTCGATGGCGTGGTTGTAGTACTCGCCGCGCGTGAGTGTGTCCACCGTCGCTATGACGACCAGGTAGACGCCCATGCAGAGGTCGGCGAAGGCCAAGTGGCACATGAGGAAACGAGGGACGGTGAATTTGGAGAGGCCGCCTGGAAAGGCGCGGCGGAGAAGGCGGAAATAGAAGCAGGTGAAGGAAACGAGCGCCAGGGACGAGATCAGTAAGGAACACGATCGATTCTGATGAAAAAATATGATAAACCATATGAACTCCGAATGGTGGAAGATACCAAGCAGCACGAGGAGCACCACTCCGTTCCCCAGCAGCGCCAGCACAGAGATGATCCAGATGAGGACGCGCAGGGTGATGGAGGACATGATGTCCTCGCAGGGGTTGAATTCGTCGTGCATGGGGCTGCAGGTGGGGCTGGTGCAGTAGTCGCTGTAGAAGTCGAAGTTGTGCCTCGCCTCGGGTTCCGAGCACACGGGGTCCCACCTCGATCTGCGACAGACGACATGTAAGAACATGGTCCATGTCACGGCGAGTAGATCCTAAAGTCTCTTTGACCCGTCCTGCTAAAAGACCTCGATCTCGGCAAAAACTGAACAAACCACACCATGAAAACATGTGGAGATCCACGTGATGTGATTCAGTCGTGAGTCCAAGCTCATTCGTTTCATCGCACACAACCTTAAAGGTGCAGTGTGTGGGATTGGGTGACCCCTAGAGGTGAGGTTGCACGTTGTATCCGTCACCTCACCCTTCTGAACATGCAGGAGAACCTGTGGGAGACTTCAGTTGTCTTTAAAACTCAATAGATGTTTAGTGTGTCCACTCTGGGCTACTGTAAAAACATGGCGGCTCCCGTAGAGAGGAGCCACTCCTCGTGGAAATATACATTTATGGGCTCATTTAAGGGTAATGGAAAAAATATGAAACATTAATGAGATTAAAAATTCATTAAAATGTCTGTATGTAAATGAGCACATTACATATTTACTTAGGAGGGCGGTCCTCTCCCTGGAGGCCGCCATGTTTTCACAGTAGCCCAGAGTGGACACACTAAACATCTTTTGAGTTTTAAAGACAACTGAAGTCGACCACAGGTTCTCCTGCATGTTCAAAAGGGTGAGGGTGAGGTGGCGGACACGACATGCCGCTTCGCCACTAGAGGTCAGCACGTCTTACACACTGCACCTTTAAGTGTCATTTTGCTTGAATCGAAGGCCGACGCGTGTTCGCCCCTCACTGTCTCCTGGTTCCTGCTGAGTCAGCGGAGTGTGCCAGTGTTCGTGCACCTGTTCTCGTGCAGGTTGTGGAAGACGCAGCAGTGCGACGGGTACGTCAGCTGAGCCTCGTGCAGCTTGGTGAAGCGATGGGACGGGAGCTTCTTCAGCTGCTCGGCCGACTCGGCCATCAGCTTCTCCAGCTCGCCGAGGATGGAGAGGGGCAGCGAGCTGAGGGCCGTGTGACCGATGTCCCTGCAGGGACACAGCACAAACAAGGTAAGGTAAGAAAAGAAAATATAAGGAGAGATAAGATAAAATAGTGTGTATGGTGTAAAAAAATTGAGCAAAAATAAACTCACACCAAATAATATCAACTACATAAACAACAACAATTACAATAACAATAAAAACAGCGATAATGTTTCCTGGAGTAACAGTAAACACCTGTTGATAAAAAGAAAGTGACTAAAAAATAATATTCCAATGCAGATTTATGAAAAAAAGAAAAAGCATGAATAATTCTGTTTTTAAAAAACTTTTACAGACAGAAATATACGAGCAAACTTTGAGATTCTTTGGTCTGGGTGTCTGCTCCTGTCTGTCTGTGATGTATAAATAAAGTTATGTTACCACAAATAAAACATGCTGAGACGAAAACTCCCACTCCAGAGGCTGTGAGAGGCAACGCAGACATAAATATTCATGTCGGCAGAAAATCCACTTTTGCTAAGAATAAAACCCTGAAACTCAAATATCCTGAACTCAACACTGACGGAGAGACGTGACGAGACAGGAAGTAAACAAATTCATTTCTGATTTTTAGTTTTGTAATTAAAGGTGCAGTGTGTACGATTTTGGTCATTTTTTTCTATCTATAGAAATAGAATGACCAAATTATACACACACACACATATACACACACACACACAGAGAGACGGTTGTTCCGTT
>JAFBJT010109373.1:42065-44565 GCA_016785325.1 Chascanopsetta lugubris
TAAAATCCTAAAATGAGCTCTTTTATGTATTTTTACATCAGGAATGGGTCCACCCTACGGGGGCTGCCATGTTTTTACAGTAGCCCAGAGTGGACACACTAAACATCTTTTGAGTTTTAGTGACAACTGAAGTCGACCACAGCTTCTCCTGCATGTTCAGAAGGGTGAGGGTGAGGTGATGGATACAACATGCCACCTCACCTCTAGATGTCACCAAATCGTACACACTGCACACAGTTCCAAACCCACACACGTCACGTTTTGTTCTCCTACACCCTGACTTTATCAAGTGACGACGATGATGATGATGATGATGATGAAGGTGGTGAATCATGCAGGCATGAGTTACTGTTAGATTTCATGCTTACAGTACCACCAACTCACTGGAGCCCACAAAGGCGTTGGGGTTGATGTGAGTCAGCTGCATGTTGCCTCTCAGGGACCTGGACACAAAAGAGCCATGCAGAGGAATTCATCGTCGCCATCATTATTATGGGATGCGAGCTGACTTCCCTTTTGAGGCTGCGGTGTGTTGTTGTGTTTGGGCGGCTGACTCACAATGCGTGCATCTTTGTGCCGTTGAAGGCGCCGCTCGCCACCTCCTTGATGCCGTTCCTGGCGAGCCGTCTGTCATCGCAGGGAGACGCCAAGTTACGGTCACGTGACTCACAACGCTTCCAAGTGATCGGAGGCTCCGAGGCTAATTTTAGTTTCTCGCTGTGACTGAAGCCGCGTGAGCGCCATTATGTCCCACTAGCTCCTGTCCTGTAATTTTTTGGTGTCCGTACAATCACGTCTGTCTGTGGGTGGTACGTTGATCAGCACCTTTAAAGGTCCAGTGCGTAAGATTCAGGTGAAACTAACTCCAAATTTCTTTGGCAGATTTGGAAATGACATATATTATATTCCTGACTATATATTGAAAAATATGTAAATAATTATGCATATGATTTTGTATTTGATTTATGATTAATGTTAATACTTTTGCATCAATTTGTGTTTTAAGTGAATGTACGAGCATTGATTGTATGTACAGTCTAAACTATCGGCTAATTTGGATGATTTTAAATATAAAATATTATATTGAAATGTTTTTTATTCATATGAAGTTTTTGTTATGCTTTTATTTAAACCTTTTTTGACTATTATTTTTTATGATGATAAAGATGAAAAGACAAATCCCTCACATCTCCCTGATGGTTTGGGTGCAGAGGCCTCTGAAGGCGTTGCTGGGGACTCTGGATATGAGGCTGTTCTCCTGCAGGTCACTGAGCAGCACAAACAAACAAACAAAGAATATAAAAAGACTCAATATGTCTCAATATAGACTCAATAATAGACAGGTGATAAACAGGAGACATGCACATGTAATCTGAGGGTGCAAAATATTAGGAACATTTGTAGTGATCCAGTTTTAAACCCAAACTGGTGGAGATTCAAGCCAAGGTTTTTAAAGTTGGATGGACGGACGGATGGACACAGAGGACAGATGGATGGAAGGACAGGTGGGTGGTTGGGTGAATGCATGGATGGATGGATGGACGGATGGAGAGATGGATGGATGGATGGACAGATGGACGGATGGACGGATGGATGGATGGATGGATGATTTCACCAGGTGGGCCACATTAAGCGACATTAACCCTAAGGCAGAAAACACTCTGCCTGGAGCTTTTATCGGGGCCACAGGGAACATGTCACCAGTGGGCGACTCCAGGCTGAGATCCACTCGAGCAGCAGGAGGAGGAGCTGCCTCACGGCTGCAGAGGCTCCAGCAGCACTGTTTAACTCTGCCATCCCTTCTGGGCACGTTCACTGTGTGTGTGTGTGTGTGTGTGTGTGTGTGTGTGTGTGTGTGTGTGTGTGTGTGTGTGTGTGTGTGTGGATCATATGATTAGATTGCAGGGAGACTCACAACAGAAACTCATGGGCCGTGGAGTGGATCTTGGTGAAGTCTGGGAGAACCAGGAGCCCCGTGTTGGAGATGGTTCTGAGATGCGCAGACACACACATAACAAGTGTGACCTCAGAACAACACAACACAACACACACACACACACACACACACACACACACACACACACACACACACACACACACACACACACACACACACACACACACTCTCTGTGATACAACCCGTCATGGGAGTGTTCGGGATTAGACCCCTCAACCTCCAACCCAGTCAGGGCTCAAGAGCACTCACAGATACTGGAGTTTCTGGATGTTCCTGAAGGCATCTGGGTGGATGTGAGTCAGGTGTTTGGACTTTGTTATGGTTCTGAAAGAAACACATCATGTGTCATGTCGTCATCATCATTCACACACACACACACACACACACACACACACACACTATAAACACGAGTGTGCGTGTGCTGAGCGAGGGGGCGGGGCTCTTACATTTCAGTCAGCTCGGGGAGGTTGTAGAAGGCGAAAGCAGCGATGTTCCGCAGAGCCTTGTTCCCTGAGACGAGGCTGCAGGGAACAAACACACACA
>JAFBJT010109373.1:47065-57119 GCA_016785325.1 Chascanopsetta lugubris
TGTCACTCTGCGCTCGCACAGAAGACAGAAGAAGAAGAAACATGGAGGTGGCTTTAAACACGGCGGTGTGCTTGGAAATGTGCAGACACGCTTTGCCGCCGTCCCGTGAATGAATAAATGTTTCTTAAAGCCAACGTTGGCAGATTGAGCGCAGAATTCAGCCGAAAGGCGGCAGCCCCCGGGATTAAGGCGGAAGGCGGGAATAACTATGCATCATCAGGAGAATGGATTTTCAGTCGTAAACACGGCCTCAGCCTGAATGTGTCACTGTGGGAGAAGAGAAAGTGTGATTGGGGACGTTCTTTGTAACACTGGCTTTTCCCTATTGCCCATGAAAACTGCTGCGTCATGTTAAACATCACTACGGTCCGTTGCATTATGGGAAATGTAGGACCCATTTTTTTTTCCGTATCAAACCTTTCAGAGCAAAAGCTTGTGTTGCTCTCGTAAGAACAGAGCCCGAACAACACGAGTTAAAGGTGCAGTGTGGAAGATTTCCGTTGCCCTTGCCTCACCTTTTCATTCGGGCGAACCTTTGCCAACCTTCAGTTGATACGATGATACGATGTTTACTTTGTTCATTCCGGGCCACTGTGAAAATGATGTGTGGCCGTGTGATGGCCGCCTCCAACCAGAGGACTCACTTCTGGTGCACGTATAACGGGTGTATTGACGGGAAATAAAGGCAACTATTTGCATATTCAAGCAACTACGCACTCACAAACATCAACACGATCTCCTTATACTCCATTTCTGCGCTTACATTTGCACACTGGACCTTTAACCAGTACTTCCACAGTGTTTGTGTGGTGGGCTCGCGTGTACTCACAGGGACTGAGTGCTGCTGGAGATGTTGCTGGGAATCTCTGTGGCCCAGCGGTGCAGGCTCCATTTGTTCAGGCCCGTCCCGGTCGCGGGTTCGACGCCCGTATGGCCTGCGGGGATCAACGCCGCCGCCATCATCCACAGCGTCACGCTCATCGCCGCCATGGCGTTTGCAGTCTGGACGCTTTTTTTTTCTTCCCAGTCTGGAAGTTTGGCGGCTCCTCTCCTCCACCGGGTGTTCACAGGCCTTTCATCAAAGCTCGCACTTCCACATGTGATCGGGCGGTTTGACGGCGCTCCTCCGTGGGTTCAGCGGCAGGTCGACGCCGACAGAAGTGCGAGGCGCTCTCCACCGAGCAGTGGAGAACGGTGGGGGCGTGTGAAAAGCTTTATGTGTCTATGAGGATGTAGGAGGTCTCTGCAGGGCTGTGTGTGTGAGTGTGTGTGTGCGTGTGTGTGTGTGTGTGTGTGTGTCTACTGTCCAAAAATCTGTTTCCTCTTTTGATTTAATTGAATCACACATGCAAATACTCTTTAGTCCCTGCAAACAGAAAACGCTGCTGCACTGACAAACTAATGCCAGATGTCCAACTGGCATTCTAAGTGGCTTATGTAACTTAACTAAAGTAAACTAAATTTTATTTTTCACTATAATTTACTTCTTACAGTTTCCACTTTCTTACAGGTAACAATACCTATCAGATGTCACTATAGATTTCCAATAGTTTTTTGTTTGTTTGACGTTATGAGATAAGACAATATTGACTTTGTGCTGCTAATTAGGTGAGGATTAGCATTAGCAATAGCATTAGCTTTCAGGCTAACTCGCTTTAACATGTTTACTGTCACAATACGGCACCAATACAATCCGGATGGTTGCAAGAGCGGGTGTAGCCCTCTGCGTTGTCATGAATCGGGCTATTTTTTTAAAAAGCGCGGAATGTAGCAGTACCACTGTGAACCACAAGGTGGCAGCAGAGCAAAATCATACTTGAGGAAGAAATTCCAACGTTGACTAAACTTAATCAGGAGAGGCTTCGCAAATCAGCACTGCCGTTAATAATGACTTTGAATTTGTTGTATTTGTAAATCTCAACCCCGCGCTGCCCTCTGGTGGATGGACTGCTTAACAACCTCGATGACGCAAAGGACGGCTAACGTTAGTGTGGGTGAGGTAGCTAGGGCAACGTCACCCGGGTTATTCATTTATTAGAATAAAAAACAAATGTAATGGATGAACAAAATAGACAATGTTGGAGGGTTGAAGTGCTTCAAAAGAGATTTCAATAAAAAATGTAGGTTGTCATGACAACTACATTTTGTCCATTTCAGGCCTCTGTAGTTTCAGTTTTATTCGTGAGGGACTTTATTATTGGTTTTTTGGTTCCACTCCACACATCCCTGCTTCCAAGGACACTCTCTCTCTCTCTCTCTCTCTCTCTCTCTCTCATGCACGTACGCACACACACACACACACAAATATGAAAAGTAATCCTTTCATCTTTTTCACACATTCTTGGTTTGATGAATATTGTGTGTGTGTGTTGCAGTGGGAACTTCATGTGGAGTATTTTTGTGATTTCCTCCAAATCAGGAAAAATGCAGCCTTGAGCTCCTGACACGAACACTCACACTCTTCCTCTCTCTCTCTCTCTCTCTCACACACACACACACACACACACATACACACATGCATACACTCTCTCTCACACACACACACACACACAGACAAACTCTCCCACAGTTCTCTTGGACACAATGCGGGAGAAAAAGCGAGTAAATCAGAAAGATAGAGACAAACGCAGGTGCACGGAGGGGTGGAGATGAAGGACTGGACATCTGTGTGTGTGTGTGTGTGTGTGTGTGAGTTGATACATGTCTGACACAACTGTGGCTGATTGTTCTGCACCTGTTGAGGAATACAAATACTGAGCAGTTATTGACATACAGCAGAACAACAGCCAATCAAAACATTAAAGGTGCAATGTGGAAGATTTTGCTGAAACTCACTGACAGAAGATGACAATTACATTAGAATGCATTTGTTGATACATTGTTATTTTCATCACGGTGGAATGAACCACAAGGGGCCGCCATGTTAATTCCAACAGCAACTGAATCTACGCCCTGTACTTTTAAGCGTCCTCACTAAAACCACCACCGTGGATTTGGTTCCTCCCCCTCTGAGTTGGAGCGGGACAGTGACCCCCCCCCTGTGGTAAGTGGCCGAGGTGAAGGGCAGGTGTGTGCGGGCGTGGGGCTGTTGTCGGGAACAGATGGCACAGCAGAGAGACAGAAAGTGAGAGGGAGCAGGAGAGAAGACGATAAGGGTGTTTGTGGAAAGCGCAGCTCCTCGTGGCGCCGCGCACCTGAGGACACAAACTCAGCTCTGCAGTCTCACGGATCTTTCATCCGGCGAACGCCAACTCTGCAGAGACCCCAGCGTTTATACTGCACCAAGCACTTCAAAGCCGCCGCTCTGTGTGTGTGTGTGTGCAGGGAGTTATATTTATGTGTGCGTCTGCTGTCCCAGATGGATGGTGGGGGGGGTGGGGGGGTGGGGGGGGTTGTTGTTGCAGTGAGTGCGGTTTTTTTTTTCTTGATGATGTGAGAGGTCAAAGGAAATGGGCGGAATGTGATTGGGGGAATCTGCGTCTTACAGATATGGAATACTGACATTCGGAGAAATGTGCTGAACCCATTTACTTTCTTGTGGAGAGTTCAATCAGAAGATCGGCTGCGTCCACGTGAGGGCTGCGGCTGCGGCTGCGGCTGCAGGCAGGTGCTGGTTAGCTTAGCTCACACAGAGACTGGGGACCGGAGGAAAGCTCGGGTTTTTCCATACAGCCGCTGCTACGTAGTAATTGGATTCACTCGTTTTTCTTCTGTCATTATTAGTATGATTTGTTGTTGTGTTTTTCTGGTGAAACGTAAACAAGCACCGAAAAACATCCCGGCAGCCATAATCCAGGACAACTCTTTCTCAAATGCTTTGTTTCCTCTGGTCAAGAATTAAAAACTTGATCGATTGATCATTCGGAGGTATGTGGTTAGACAATAAAAATAAAAGTTTTATGATAAGAAATGAATAAAAAGTGCTTTTACTTTGAACCTGCCAGAGGTGGTGATGAAAAGCTACAACACCACCTACTGACCTGGCATACGTACTGCAGCATTTTCACTCTGGTTGTGTGTGTCCATCGGGACTTGGTTCTTTTTGAGAATGGTGACATGTAGAAATATATAAATCTAAAAATGCAAAGGAGAAGTCAGAATATTTTGTAGTTTGATGAGACATACTAGGATTTAAAGGTTGTTCCGCGGCGCTTAGCGAGTCGATGGCTGACAAAAAACGCACAAATGCACTCCAGGCTCACTTGGGTAATATTTTATTTACTCATTAATCTTCAAAACTATTTTTCATAATAAATTTCCACTTTATGTTCATCAAAGAACCGTAACAATAAAAATAAAAGTAAATACTGTAGAAAAATTGTACATATAGAAAATAAACATGGTTAATGAACACCTAGATGTAGAATCCCATTGGCGGAGACGGCTCCTTTGTTTCGGATGGCGACACAACAGAGATACAGGGGAACGAAAGAGGCGGAGGGTCCGGGGAGGGGAGGGGAGGGGAGGGGCCTATGGGAGGTAAACGTACCAAACGAGGGGAGAAGAAGAGCAGGGAGGGGGAAGATGAGGTGACAAAGGCCAGTTAGGGATGGAGAGAATACGGGAATATGTTCAGTTAATTCTGACGTTATACTTTGAAACCTCACACCAGGTCCTTTGTCGACGCCCCTTCCCGCCGTTGTCCGTCGTGCATGCATGTGAATGGTTGGCTGCGTGGCTGGGGGGGGGGGGGGGTAACCAGAGGGGGCTCGTGGGGGGGGGGGGAGTAACCAGAGGGGGCTCGTGTCATGGCACTGTTTGTATTGATATATTGCAGGGCTACAATTCTTGTGCTGCTCAGACACTGCAGGAGCTCGCGGGCAGAAAACGATAGCGAATCGGAAACCCATCGTTCTGTGGCGTATTGATCGTGTCTGTCGATGGATCGGTCAACCAATAGCATGAGGACAAGAGGACGCGAGGGGAAGGCGAGAAAAAGGAAGGAAGAGCCAATGAAATCGAAGTAACTCAAGTCGTCATGTGGCCAGACAGGCGTCATGAACTGGGTTTTCTATCTATCAGCAACACATGGGAACATTTACGCTGTTCTGGGTTTTTTTTTGTGTGTGTTTTTTTCTCACTTTCACTCGGCTGGTTTTTGCTGTTAAAGGTGGATTTGTTGGAGCAAGGTGAAGTGGGTGTGGCCTAGAAAACAGGATGCAGCCTGTGGAGGGTGCACGCATTCAAGGGTGGGGCGCTGGAGTTACATTGCAACCCGCAACACCCACAACCACCACCCACCCACCCTCCTTCTCTCCCTCCTCCTCCTCCTCCTCCTCCTCCTCTAGCACCTCTGGACCGGGGCTGACTCAGCACAGCTCAGAGACTCAGGCATGCAGCTCCACCCACACTCCACGAGGTCACACTCTGATTTGGACGGAGAATCAATCGAACCACTGTCGAATCCGAAAAAAGCATTTTTGAAGTGCGTACTCGGAAATGCTCGGAGCCGAGGTGGTAGGTTTATGATGGTGGTGCGTCACGGTGTAACCCCAACGCAGTATAAATCACACGGAGTAAGATAATTCACGTGCAGTAAGACCCCGCCCTCCCTTCCCCAAAGAGTCTATACGGCCCAAATGTTCTTCATATCGTTGCCATGACAATTATCATAATGGTCTTTTCCACCATTGTCTTCTTGTATAGTCTTCAGAATCAGTTATGAAGAGATGGTGGGTCTGCTTTCGCAGCTCTGTCTGCATGGTGTCAATATCTGTGTGTGCGTGTGTGTTGTATGCACGTGTATGTCTTCGTGTGTGTGTGTGTGTGTGTGTGTGTAAGAGACACCGCAGCCATGCACGACTGGCGTCCATAGGTAGCATCTGAAGTCTCAAGTATCCTGTCCAGGAAAATATCTCTCAGTTTTTCTGCTGATTCCGCCGTTGTGATTTACAGGCCGTCGTAAAACATCAGCTCAGCAGCGCGACAGCCACGGCACAATCCATTACGTTAACGGCACCGCCGCCCGCTGCCTCCGCCCGCTGCCTCCGCCTGCTCACTCGTAATTCGTCGGCCCCGCGGCTGCACCCTGATTCCCCGTCCTGTTGCGTGGGATTCGGCTTGGAGACGTCGGTGTGCTTGTTTCTCCGGCGTCCTCGCTGCTTCGTTGAGTCCCGTCTGTTAACAGGGAGGAAGGCCAAGAAGCGTGGAAGAGACACTTAGTGCTTGTCTTGGTGCTGTTCTTTTTACATCATCTTTGTTCTCTCGCTCATCGTGCTCAGTCCGCCAGTGGCTTCACTGAACGCCGTCCTCCGCCCGTCTGAGTCCAAACAGAGAGGAGAGACGTCCTGTGGCGGAGGCGGAGTGTTTTGGTCTTTTTTTTTTTTTTTTTTTTCCATCTGGCCCCGAAAAATGGTTCTTAAGTTGGAGTTGCTTCCTAAATCATTTGGAATGACGTCAATGTTCATAAAAGGAGCCTCTCGCTGAGGCTCTGCTCATTGGTAAATACTGTACAGTAAGGGTCCATGCCCTCGGGCCAGTGTGTGTGTGTCTGTATGTGTGTGTGTTTGTGCTTCAGTGTGTGTGTGTGTGTGTGTGTGTGTGTTTGTGCTTGCCTGCATGTGTGGATATTGGAGAGTAAACATTAACATCAGCATGTTCTATGTCAGTGTGCATGTGTGTATTTTCTTTTTGTAGAATATATCTATTTATGTACATATACCGTTATATATAAAGGTGTATGCGTATATGTGTGGTCGTCCTCTGCCTCAGACGTAATACTCCTTGTCTTTGTTCTTCTTGTTCTTGGAGATCTTGGCGATGCCCAGCGGCTTGTCCTTGGCGCTGCCGTTGGGCTGCGTGGCCGAGTTGCTGATGTAGTTGCGGCTCTCGTCCACATGGTAGGAGCCCTCGTCGCGGTTGCGATACTTGTACATGGCGTAGAGGAGGATGAGGATGCAGAGGGCGGCGGCCGCCACGATGCCCACCACCATGCCGGTGGTGCTGCTGCTCTCCCGCACCACCTCCGACGGCCCCGGGAACACCTTCACCTCGGGCAGCGGGGGCCGGGCTGTCAAGAAGAGGGGGATGGGCGGGGGGGGGGGGGGGGGGGGGGGGGGGGGGGGGGGGGGGGGGGGGGGGGGGGGGGGGGGGGGGGAGGAGAGTGCAGGAATGCCATGTTACACTCCAGTTTATGGGATGCATTATTAATTTGGGTTACACGTCAAGGTGGAGAGCTGGAGTCAGGTGGTACAATGCATCATTGCGGTGAATTATTTAACATGTGTTTTGCATAATGCTACATGCTGGAGATGGAGGGCGGCGGCTTAGAGCCGCAGTTGTTTCCATATTATCACAGAATGTGCAAACAGATTACATTAAGGCGTGTTGAGGGGGCGGGGCCAGGTGCAGGGTGAACGTCACATCAAGCTTTATTACACACTTTCGACACCTGCGGGCAGGGAGGGCTGCGGCGCGCTGATGTACGACACCAAATTAAATGTCTCTTGTCGGGCAAATTTGCATGGAATTATTTGAGTTGCATAAAGACGAGGCGAAGGAAGTAAAACGGGAGCTCACATGACAATAAAAATAGAAGATGAATAGCAATAAGCAGAGGTGAAGAGAGGAAGTGTAGGCAATGGAGGAGAGGAAGGGGCGCCTGGAGGCAAAAAACTGAATGGAAATGAGAAATGAAATCTAATGAGCGGTAAAGAGATGAAGGGGGCGAAATCAAGTGACAGGTGATGACGATGGGGAGGAGGAGGAGAGGAGGAGGATGAAGGGGAGACATGCGTCTCACCTGAGCTGGGGTCACATGGGTCAATGTCTTCGTCGTCGCTTGGACACTCGGCCGACGCCACCAGCAGGTCGTCTGCAGACTGCGGAGAAAGAGGGTCACACAAATCAGACACAAAGAATTTATACACACACATATATATATATATCCCGCCTGTCCCCCTGTAGTGCTTCTGTTTATTTTCTACATGTGTGAGCACACAGCATCAAACCATTGCCCACTCCTTCTCCTGTTTGCCACAAACACTCCTGCCTCTGACGGCCCCCAGCCATGGCAGACGACCAAAGCCGGAGAGGCGAGTGCAGGAGAAGAAACGACGGGGCGGAGGAAAGGAAAAAAGAAAAAGTCATGAATCCTGTTTAAAACCACAAAGGGACACAGAGTTATCTGCTCCTATACTCTCTTGACCCTCCCCCATCTCTTGTTCCTCCTCTCGTTCTATCTTCCTCATGTCCTTGCTTCGCTCTCTCCATCTGATATCGACGAGTGCTCTTGTCAGGAGGAGGATGTGCGGCGCCAGGCTCAACGGGACCATAAAAGCAGGGTTTTTCGCTCCCTGCAAAGGTTGACTCATTGAAATCTCCTTTAATTCCACACCTCCTCGCAGGCTGCATGTCAATAGCCCACTTACATTCAACCCCGAACCCACAAACTAATATCTCAACAAGCGCCCTGTGCCTGTGTCTCGCTCCCTCTCCTTGGAAAAGTAGCCCCCCCTGCCTCGTTCCTCTCCATCCCTGCTCCTCTTGTTGCCATGGCAACTCTAAGTTCAGGCTGTTAAAAATGATAGGGAATAAAAAAAAAAAAGAAGAGAGGAAGAACAGGGAGGGAGAGTGGAGGGAGGAGGGAGGAGGAAGGTGGTGGTGGTGGTGGGGGGGGGGCCGCCCACTGTGGGGGGGGGGGGGGGGGGGGGGGGGGGGGGGGGGGCGCCCACTGTGGGGACGTGTTCATTGATTTGCCATTCCAGCCTGTGAGGAGAGGAAATAGAGGAAAGGGGAGAGAAGAAAAAGATGGATGGATAATAAGATTTTGTGATGGAGGCATTTGGGGAGAAAGAGAGAGAAAAGATGGAGAAGGAGGAGGAGGAGGAGGAGGAGGAGGAGGAGGGGGAGGAGGGGGAGGGCTTCAAAGTGCTGCGGTCTTTACTTAACACTGTGTTAATGTGCTCTGCATATTCATGAAGTACTGTTAAAACATTGCCCGCCTTGATGCTTTGGCATGTGAGATATGAGTGTGTGTGTGTGCGTGTGTGTGTGCGTGTGTATGTGTGTGTGTGTGTGCATGTGTGAGAGTGTGTTCAAACCACAATGGCTGCTCGGTGCCAGCACTAAATTAAAGTTGGATTGTGATGCATTGCAGTAGATGTTAGAAACCCACAGAATAAAGGCGAGGGGGGTGGGGGGGGGCGCGGAGCTGTGAAGGAGTGGAGCCTATGGAGGCAGATTACAATCTTGCTGGGACATAATCTGAGCCAAATCAAAGCACGGAATGGAGGATGGAGGACAATATTTCAAGAAAAATTGAAATTCATTCATCTGCTCCTCCACCTTTGCGGAGTTAAAAACCCGCGCTGGCCTCGACCGGTCGCGGCGAGGTCCTGGTTCGGCTTTGGCCTAAAACATAAATTAGGTTATTGACGCTTCCACTCTGACTTTCTCCTCCACTGCCTTTCCAATCAGTTCTGCCCACTGGCCTGTCGACTGCTGCTCGGGCGAGCTCAGCCAGTCGATAACCCTCTGTGCCTCTGCCAGGACCCAAATAGCACGAGAGCCAGTTGGGGCGGCGGGAAACACATGACCCCCCCCCCCCGACATCTGTCAGCCATCGACGCCAAGCCGCCGCGCTCCGTTATCGATCCAGACACCTCGACCTGCCCTGCGCCGACGCCGCTTCTTTTTGAAAAACATTTTTAGGCTAAAAACAAGAAATCAAAAACGAGACCCCTCCCTCTGATCTGTCACATCACCCCGTCAGCAGACCCCCCCCCCACCCCCCCTTCAAACTGGAAGGTGTCAATTCACGTATTGATCCACCCCCTCGCACAGGTGAGGTTGTGGTGGGGTTGGGGGGGGGGGGGGGGGGGTGGGGAACTGGAAGGTGTCAATTCACGTATTGATCCACCCCCTCGCACAGGTGAGGTTGTGGGGGGGTTGGGGTGGGGGGTGGGGGGGTACAATTTAACCAAATTTCAAATATTTACAGATGAGGCCAAGGACCCAACAGAGTGACATTCATTGGCAGAGAGAGAGAGAGAGAGAGCGGGAGAGAGTGAGAGAGAGAGAGAGAGAGAGACAGAGAGAGAGAGAGAGAAATCAT
>JAFBJT010109373.1:59891-72003 GCA_016785325.1 Chascanopsetta lugubris
GTGCGCGTGTGTGTGTGTGTGTGTGTGTGTGTGTGTGTGTGTGTGTGTGTGTGTGTGTGTGTGTGTGTGTGTGTGTGTGTGCACATTTGTGCATGAACACACACACACACACCACACGACGCCGCTGCCAAATTCATTAAATTTGCATTACTCAGCCTGATTAGAAAACGCGCCCTTCCTCCTGTGGAGAGATGAAAAGATGAGCGCAACATCTCAGAGAGACGGAGAGACGTGAGGATGAAGGGACGGAGGAGGCAGTTCCACGCAGGTTCCACAAGCAGCCGTGTAATCAGTCCACTGATGAGCGCAGCCACACGAGTTGTGATGTCACCACCGCCGTGAAGTCGTGACCGACGGGCAAAGTTTGGAGAATCAACAAACACTTGATTTGTATTCACACTCGTGCGAGAAACAGTCCACAAAGTCCAATTCAAGGGCAAGTGTGAACAATTTGGGTGACGGTTGTTTCTATCATGTCGATTTACTTCTCTCCCTTTTTCATTGAAAGCAACGGGGAATCAAATCAGTGTCTTTGTATGTTCTCAATCATTTAAATGTAGAAGTTCTTGCATTTATTTTTCTCTAGTGAGTCCTTTGGGTTTACTCTAGGAGCAGGACCTCTCCTTGGAGGCCGCCATTTTGCACCACCTTTTTTTTAACGGTTGGTGAGAACGGACAATATAAGCATATTTTCATGTCCTCCACCTTCTATCTTTAATCATGGAGTCTGTTGTTCAGTTGTTAAAGGTCAGATTTGCAGGTTTGGATCACACATCTAATTGCCGAGTATGTCTTTGTTGATACAGTTTGTATACATAACGCCTCACCATCAGTCAGCGTAATTAAGTCTGATTTTTGCTTTGGCTTGTTTTGTCTGGATGAGTCAGATTTGTGTTAAATAACCACTTTGAATAAAAATGGAAGCACTTGTCAAATAGATATTAAAAAAAGACTAATCTGCTGGGATTGACCCAAACCGAGAATAATGTTTATGTTCAGTGAACGTGACTGACTGAAAATGTTCCTGGTGTAGACAAGAGGCAGCTCATGACTCACTCTACTGGTAAAAAAGTGGTATGACGGAATGGCCAGACTTGATAGCTCCATAATATCTTTAGTGTGGCATCTGAATACAGTAATACTATTTTTTAAAGTAGTATCTGAAACATTTGTACAATTTGTGAAGTACTATTAACATCACTGTCAAATGAATATTATGAAGTAAATATGGAATCATAGTGATGGATAAGGTGAGACAGAAATACATGAACTCATTCAGTCTGGAGGTTGGGTCCTACAGAATGGTGTAAAAAGTCAAACGGCCCATAATATGAAAACTGCTTCCTATACCTTCACAATAAAGAGACGAGTAACAAGCAGAGAAAAAAGTAAAAGGAAGATACGTTTTTTTTTTTCAAAACAACCAAAATAAGTATATGGAGTTCAGGAGAGGAAAATAAATGATGGCAACGATGAAAAGTGGGGAAGAGGAAAGCAAATCAAAGAAGAATACACTGAAAAACTGACAGAAAATCAAAGTGAGAAATATGGCGAAGATGGGAGAGGAGAGGAGGAGAGGGAGGGATGGAGGAGAGGGAGGAGAGGGGGGGGGGGAACAGGAGGCTCCAGATGGAAGGTTTGCGTTGCTAGGGCGGGTTGCCGAGGAAGTCATTAAGCAGCCATTTCATCTGCGTCTGCTTGGCTAGCGAGGAATCTAATTGCATCTGAGGAGAGGAGAGGAGAAATGCCAAAGTACATTTAGATCAAAGACAGAAGACACCAGAGAGCCTGTAGTTACCCCCCCCCCCCCCCCCCCCTTCATACTCCCCCATCTCATCCTGCCCCCCTCCCTCCCTCACAATTCCCAATCATTCCTCCTTTTCCTTCATGCTTCTCTTTTGACTTCTTCACTTCACTTTACTTTTCTGATTCTCTCCCTCCCCCCCTCCCCCTCCCCCTCCCCCTCCTCCCTCAGATGTGGACAGTGAGAGTGTGTGACTGGTGCATTGTGGGACAGTTTGGTTCTGGCTCATCTTCTCTCTAATGGCTCTAAATACTGTCACACATCACAGTCATTATGATACAAGTGATTCTCTTTTTAACACATTCTAAAGAGCTAAGAGGCCGTGTCTCATTCCACTGCTCTCTCCTCCCTCTTTCCTTTCCTTCCCTTCCCTCTCCTCTCCTCTTCCCTCTCCTATTCCGTCTTACTCTCTCTTTATTTCTCCTACATTTTTTGCTCTCATCCTTCCCACGTTTCCTATCCTCTTATCAACTCTTCCATCCTTCTCTTCGGTCTCTTCTTTCTTATTCCTCGCCTCCTCTTCTTGACTCCTCTTTCCTCTCCTCTCCCTCCATCTCATCTCTTCAACTTTCCTTTCCTTTCCATCCTCTTATGTGCTACATTCATCCTCTCTCCTCTCCTCTGTTCCCTCATTTCATCATTCCTTTCCTTTCCTTTCTTTTTTGTTCATTTCCTACTCCATGTTCTATTTCCTTTTCCTCTCCTTTCCTTTCCTTTCTTCCACTCTCTCATCTGTTCAACTGTTATTCCCTCTTCTCTCCCCTTTTTCCTATTCTACCTTTCCATCCCTTTACTCCTCCCTTCTCTTTAATCTTTCCTCTCTCACCCTGTCCCTTCGTTTCAGAAACTCTTTTCTTCTTCCAACCTGCTGATGTCTTTATTTGGCTGCTGCTGATTCTGTGACATAAGAAGAGAATAGACCAGTGCAGTAGCCTGCTGGAAAGGCTCCGTGTGTGTGTGTGTGTGTGTGTGTATGTGTGTGTGTGTGTGTGTGTGTGTGTGTGTCACACAGTAATTGCTTTGTGCGTGATTGGTCCTCCACTTTCAGCCTAAAAAAAGAAATTACTTCTTGCTTTTAACCACTGGATGAGGGAGGAGGAAGGGGGGGGGTGGTGGCATAGAGATGAGGAAGGTGTATTTTGACCAAAATGATTTGAACCCATAATGGCTGCTGATGTAGCTTGGCACTGACGAACCTGCAGCTAACAGTGTTTTATATATTGTACATGTATTTGTGTATTGACGCAATTGGGTTGACTGAAAATTCAATGATCAGCATTTTTTTACATTCATATTCATCGTTATAAAATTCTGAACTTGCTGTGAACTGTGTAGAATTATGATTGAGAGTTTACAAAATATGATATAACCATTTAGCACAATATCAGGGTTGAGCGATGAATCCTCTCCTCAGAATATCAGGGCGGCTATTTGGCATTATGTTTATTATTGTTGACATCCGTTGCTGGTAGTTCCCTAATCAATAGATGTGATGCTTTGATTCTATTTCAGCCTTTTGAAGTTTAAGTTTTGAAAAAGCATTTAAAAGAGCCATTTAAAAAATGTATATATATTTTAAAGTGTTTTAGAAAATGTTCATTGTTACTGCAAGTGCACATCAATTCCAGATATCAGCTATTAGCCTCGTTAGCTCTGAATGATGAGTTTCCATATTGGCCTTAAAAAGCAATATTATTACTCGTATACATGAATCGAGTCAAAAGAATTCGTAAACATTTTCTTGATATCAATATTTTTCTGATTTGTAAAAAACAAATCGTATTAGTTTTTCGTAGCAACACTGTAACCAATCAGATGTGGCCGGAGTTCACTCTCAGCCAGTGTGTGTAAGTAAAATGGAGTCAGGTCTTGTTTGGGCTCTGTTTGTCTCCACTGTCTTTTCCAATGTGTTCGTCTCAGACAGAAAATATCACAGCAAAGACACACAAAACACTGTGTGTGTTTTTAATCACTCTGTGCTGTGAGCTCATCTATCACACAATGACATCGCTGACATGTCATCTGGACGTTGTGATGGAATGAAAAAAAGAAATTGTTGCAGTGTTTTTAAGGGACCGGGATCGAACAACCTCTCAAGACATTTACCCCCCTGAGACTAATACACCATGTGCGCTGGCCTTTAAAGGTACAGTATGTAGGGTATAATGGCATGTAGGATACCCCTCACCTTACCCTTACCCTTCCAGGAACGTAGGAGAACCATAGCAGCCTTCAGTTGTGGTCTTGTTTGTTCACTGTGGGCTACTGAACTGTAATAGTGGCATTGCAACATGGCCGCCTCCACAGAGAGAAACTACTATTGACATAAACATAAAGGGTTCATCCTGTGTTACTGAAAACAACAAACTAATGCAATCATGCGAGTATTAATATACCGTATTTTCCGGACTATAAGTTGCTGTAGTAGTTTGGCTGGTTCCTGCGACTTATAGTCAGGTGAGACTTCCATATCAAAATATTTATCCCTTTAACACTGAGCGCATCGCCCTCAATGCATTTCTGCAATCAAATCTGCCTGCCCCTTTAAGTCCGCAATGCATTCTGGGTTGTGTATTGACGTCACCATTTTTTCTCCTTCCAGTTCTTTCGGGAAATATGAAACAGGCAGCTAGGTCTTTGTTGAGTTGGTTCGAATTTAATTTTTAATTAAAAAATAATCAATAATACATTTCACATTGAAAAGAGAGCAAAATGAATAATATAGTCAGGTATGTGGCAGTGACACCCTCCTCATAGTGAATATTTTAGAAAAGACAATTTGACATCATAGAGTAGAAGTGTGTTTCCATGCGAAAACAAATGAAATGGAGGAATCACGGAAAGAAAAAAAAAACGTATTTGAACTCATTATAAAAACACATTTTCACAATATTTTCCATGGTGTGTCAAGACAGAGAAGAAAGGTGATGATGATGATGAAGCCTATTTGTCTCTGTGCCTGCAGACTGAGACCGAGCCGAGGTGAATAATCTGAAACTAATGTGTCAGAGGGAAGAACAAAGCGCGCGCGTGTGTGTGTGTGTGTGTGTGTGTGTGTAAATAAGAATGTGTGTGAGTCTGAAAACGGCGAGAGAGGCGTTATCTTCCTCTGTGGGGGAGACCCCTGATCAACCTCTGCCACTGGATTCAACACTCGTTAACAAATTCAGCACAACATGTTACACAGGAGGCAGGGGGGAAGGGGGGGGCGCAAATGCAGCAGCAAGAATAAGAAAGCTCAGAGTGGGAATGTGTGCAGATGTGGATAAGAGGTAGAGAGAGGTTGCTGGAGATAGAGAGAGAGAGAGAGAGAGAGGGTGAAAACAGGGAAAGCGACGAGAGGAAAAATGGGAGAGAGAGCAGGGGGGTGGGGGCACATGTGATAACCAAACTTCCACCTGTGAAATAATAAGATTTGCTGGCTTATCACCCCCCTCCTCCCTCTCTATCTCTCTCTCTCTCTCTCTCTCTCTCTCTCTGTCTCTCTCTCTCTCTCTCTCTCTCTCTCTCCTTTTCCCCTCCTCCCTGTCTCTTTTGTTCCCCTCTTCCAACGGAGTGTTGCCAGGAGGCAGAGGAGCGCCGCCGCTTTAATGTGGCTTCTATCAGTTAGCGCTGTGATGTCTTTGTCCTTTTTACTTTCTATTCTATCTCCCTGTCCCACTTTGTCACAACGAATATTAACTTCTGGGAAAAAAAAAAAAAAACTTCCTCAAACTTATTGAGAAAGTTTAGCCAGGGGAAAAAAAACAAGCTATTCAAACTCAAATCTGCTACACAGAGGTGTGTGTGTGTGTGTGTGTGTGTGTGTGTGTGTGTGTGTGTGTGTGTATAGAGAGATACAAATAGTATTTTAATCCTGATGAAGAAAACGGGCTGGGAACGAATTAGGAATAAAAACATGTTGACTTTAACAACATTGTTTTTGGCTGGAAATGTCGGCACTGAAATTTTGGATTTTGCACTTTTCTATTTTGAGCTTGAGGATAAAAGTGCTGAGTCAGGACTCTTGGAGTTTTCAAAAAAGAGCGGAATTCAACAGAGGAAGGTATTTTGTTGTGAAGAAAAATGAATTAAAAAAAAAACTTTAAACTGCCTTCAGACATGCTCTGAACCACGTGAACCTCTGGATGCCAGAGTGGGCCCAGGTGTCACTCCAGAGGCCACGCCCCCTAATGATGCACAATCTCAATATAATAAGAGTGAGTCAGTTCGAAGAAAAATTCCTCTCTGTTCAAAATGTGACTGATTGAGGCCAAAACCGTAGTTTATACCAGACTTTAAGCATGTTTCATTCACCTCTGAAGATGAACCATTTTAACATGGGAGTCTATAGGGATTGACTCGCTTTTGGAGCCGGCCTCTAGTGGCCAACCTGTGAACTGCAGGATTTTCTACAAGAACAAAAAATAGTCGATGATTGATCAGACAGAGTGAAAAAGCACAATCCACGACCCTTTTACACAATAGTTAAAGTCGTAATGACTGTTTATAGCTACTACAACATTATGGTCTCTTTGTTCTCTCTCCTGTAATAACCCGCATTAGTTGGAAGGACTAACACAATGTAACGCACGGTTGAACAGATTAGTTTCATATCTCTTTGTTAAAGTTGTGTTTTCTTGTATGTGTAACTTCCCGCTGAGTAGTTTTGAGACTTCGTATCCCGACATGAAGCCTCATCCTCAATTATAGTTTTTCCCCCTGAGGATCGTTTTCAATTTGGCAGCTCGTCTCTCTCCTTCTATAATTCCGCGTCCCTCGTTAATTCAATAAATCCATGTTTATATTTACTTTGGTTGCACTTTCTATATTCTCCCTCACTTTTCCTTATGCTTTTTTAATCATTCTGTTTCCACAATTACCTCCAATAAAAACTGTAAACGTGTTTCTGGAGGCAGACAACACTTTATAATTAGTTTCACCGTTATACCTGAAATGAGTTTGAAACAAATTTCCTGCAATGACCAATATGATATGGTGCAACACGCCAAACTAAACAGACCTTCTTTGAATGCATATTTAATTTGCCCCCATAATCCAAGTCGTGGTGTGGCTCCTTGGCTGCAGCAAGCGGAGCCGCTGTAAGATCCGTGTTCGACCAGCGTTAGCGCGTTAGCGCTCCAATAGCACCGATCCGCAGCCATGATAAACGAAGAGGGAACACGACTGCCACCAAAAACAGCTGCCATCAAACATGGTAATGACTAAATACCATCTGTTGACAAAACTGTCCCGATGACGCCGGAGCGAGAGTCTTAACTCTGACATTTCTCTTTGGAAATATCGTTTGTTTACTCGGGGGTAAAAACTCTGGGGGAGAGGAGGAGCTCACCTTTTTCACTCCCAGCTCATACCAGAACACGAGCCGCCAGAGTAAATCATCCCCTCTTGGTATTTCCATCGAGTTATTTCATCTCGCAGTAAAAGAGCTGCTCATCACACCGGCCCCCTCAGGTAAAGGGGGGTGGGGTCTGTAGCAAACACAGGTCAAGGATTCTCCTTTGGGTTCAGGGGCCAAATTCAGCACCGATCCCAAGACAAGCGGAGCAGTAGAATCACCGCTTCATCACCGGAACACACAACTCCAACTGTATCCATTTGTTTTAGTGCAAAAAAAGAGTAGTTCACCATCCAAATTTAAAGGTGCATTGTGTAAGATTTGGGTCATTTTTGTCATTTCTAAAAAAAAACAAAAAAACATTACAGAACATCCTGATATTTTCATGAATTTCTATTCATTTAAATGCTTTATCTTTTCCCCCATGACCCTAAAATGAGCCCATTCATCTACATTTAGATGAGGCGCGGGACCTCTCGACGGGGGCCGCCATGTTTTTACAGCAGCTGAGAGTGGGGCATCCTTTGAGCTTTAATGACAACTCAAGTCGACCGTAGGTTCTCCTTCATGTTCAGAAGGGAGAGGGGATGGATCCAACAAACAACCTCACCACCAGATGTCACCAAATCGAACACACTGCACCTTTAAACCGGTTTATAGATGAAACTGTCTATTCTGCATGGAAGTAGTACACTGTTTTTTAGACTTTGCGAAATCACCCCATACGGCCTGCGGAGCGATACCGGCCCCATGTTTGACAACCCTGCCCTCACACTTTGATACAACGTACATTCACATCTCCACAAACGGACTCTTCAGGTGTTCATGCGAGCTTTGAAAGTGAAAGGCTGATGTCGGGGCATTAAGCACTTCATCGTCACCACTGTAGGAAATGTGGTGATGAGGGATAATGTCCCAGACCGGCTGTGGTCTGGCTGAACTAGTTATTGGCCGTCACCGTAATCACTCGTATCCCTTGAAAAGCTACACACTCCTGTTCCACCGTGACCACACAGACACTGCCTCCCCTAACACCATGTCAGACGTGCACGTGGCCACAGGGGGAGCTGTTGCTCGGCAAAAGAGCGTAAAGGAGCGGTTTATTCCGCTCACTCGCACTTATTATTACCTCTGTGTAAAACTTTTTAGAGCACTGGTACTATCGGGCTTCACGAGCGGAACGTAACTGGCTGGTTTTTCCGCTTCTTTTAATACATATATGTCAACCTTGTCTTTTATAGTGTAACGACTCCCTGCTCCTTTCTCTTTCCCCCCCCCCCCCCCCCCCCCCCCCCCCCTCTCTCCACAGCACCGCCATGGTTTGGGTGGCACACACTGTATATTTTAATACTAATCCCCATATACCATCAAAGAGAGAAGGAGGTGCGATTGTTACAGTAATCCCCCGGGATCCCTAATGGGCCAAAGTGAATGAGAGCGGAGGATTAGGGGCCTGTGACGGCAATATATTCCGTAATTAGCCGGTTAACAGCCGCGGCGATGGCAGGATTAGCCCGGGTCTTAGCCTGAAAACTTGACAGAGGCTACACATGACTGACAGATTGCGCAGAGCTGGTGGAGCCGGAGTCGGTGTAATGCAAGTGGGAAAAGAGAGAAAAGGAGGAGAAGAAGAAGAGAGACAGAGGAGGGCAATGGAGTGAGAAATTGGAGAAGGAATGAACATTTTTCTGTAGTTTAACTCGTCATTTAGTCCAGACAGTCGAGGTGTCGGCGCCGAGAGGCTCCTCACAATCAAACTTTTTTCATCAAGCACCAATCACAGATTTTCCTATTATGTTTTAATCCAATAAAAATGTTGCGCTTAAATAGGAATGTTTTGAAGAGAAAGGTAAGGTGAGATGTCACACCAGATGTTACATAATACTACGGACTGTACCTTTAATCAAAAGTATTGTGTAACTTTATTTATAACCGATGGCCACAAGAGGGTTACTGCTTGAAAACGTGCTAGTTTGACCCTGAGGACTATGATGGTGAAGTTGTATTGTTGTAAGTGAGCTTCAGTTTATTCTGACATCATGAACCCATTTCAAAGTAAAAGCCTCAAGTAGCATTTCCTGTTGAATGAATCCACCTTGGCAAACTTCAGAACCTTGTCTGGCTTCACACTTTTAGAGGTGGGATCAGAATCATAAAACGTAGTTGATCCCCAAATGGGAATTAGATGATTAAAAAATATAGTTTCATTCAAGAACTGCTCCACTGCTGAACACGCAGCCAATGTCGACAAACATCAATGGAGACACAGAGCAGAACCTCAGCCCTCGAGCAGCTGGTGTGACTCCGGCCGAACTGCATTTAAAGGTCCTGTATGGAACATTCAGTCCACTCAACTGCCAAGAGTTGCCCAGAGGACTTGGAAATGGGCACAGTGGGGTATTATGTAAGAAGTCAGGCAACTATCTTAAAGGTGCAGTGTGTAAGAAGTAGGTAATTTTGTGTCACTATTGGTAGAAGAAATATTACAAATCATTTTCACAATCTGATAGTGAAAATGATTTGTAATATTTTCATGTTATCATGTTATCATGTGTTATTATTTGTCCATTACCTTCAATTGAGCCCATTAAATGTCTGTTTACATGAGGAGCAGGTCCTCTCTTGGGGGGCGGCCATGTTTTTTCCTGTAATCCAGAGTGGATATATTAAACATCTTTTGACTTTTAATGACAACTGAATTTTAAACTGAAATAGTGGACAGAGGACTATTTTCTAAGGTGAAAAAAGATCTTCCGTATATGATCAGTAAAAAAAAAATAATGAAACATACTTATAGAAACTTTAAGTATATTAGCATGGACGATTGGTCATAACCATAAAATCCCTTGCATAACATCATGTTCCCCCAACGTCAACACATATTGCAGTTCCTCTTCTAGAGGCGATTCTCTTCAATCTTTTCGGTTCTCCGTCATAGTTTCCATGTATAACAAATCCTCCCAGTGGACCTGTGTTGTAACATTCATCCACAGTCCGAGTCATAATAAGCGTATTTAGATTGAAAGCTTCGTCTTTCAAACAAACAACAAAAAAAAAAAAAACAACAAAACCCACCACGACTCCTCCGCTCAGCCCCATGGGGCATCCATCAGCTGCAGACGCAATTTAGAGCCATGTAATGTTCAATTATCGACGGAACTATGTATCTGAACGCTTGTTTTCAAACTTCAGTCGAGCGCGAAACAAAAGACTTATAAGCTGGAATTTGACGGCCTTTTGCGCAGCATCGCGTTTCCCCCTCACACAGGAAATCACAAATAAATCATTATGACGCATGGATGGAGCTTGATCCGGGATCATCGAGGCCTGTGTTCCAAAACGCGTGACATCTGTTCCGTTTGATGAGGCTGATGTTTATTTGAGTAGCATACATATTTGACCACACACACATTGTGACTGTAGCGCTGTTGGCTCGGCTTCACTGGACCACGCTGCTTTTATTGCCTGTATTTGTATTTCATTTTATGCCGAATATTATTTGGTCGCAAACATGTTTTTTTTTATCAATATTTGTCAAAATAACAGAGGAGTTCGGACATAAAGAATAATCGTCTTTTTTTTATTTAGGATTAATGACTTAAAGGTGCAGTGTGTAAGATTTCGGTCATTTTTGTCACCACTAAAAATATGACAAAACAATTACATACTGACGTTTTTCTGAATTTATAATCACCTTTATGTATTATTTTTTCCCATTCCCCTTAGATAAGCTCATAATGTATATTTTCATGAGGAGGGCGGGTCCTCTTAATGGGGGCGGGCCATGTTTTTACAGAGGCCTAGAGTGGACATACTAAACAACCTTTGAGTTTTAATGATGGCTACCATCGCTTCTCGTCCGTGCTCAGAAGGGTGAGGTGATGGATACAACATGCAGCTTCACCCCGAGATGTCACCAAATCGTACACACTGCACCTTTAATACGCTAAAATATCAATAATAGATTCCTTTGGGCGACGCCCACTCTCGCCTGTTCTCACCATGATGAAGAAAAGTGACAACAAAACTAAACAACATCATTCGGCACACTTTGCGGGGACTCCCCCTGGAGCCGTCCTGGGGCCCGTCGGGAGACCCCCAGAACTCCGATTGAGAGCTCATACCATGACAGCTCCAACACCTGCTGTTTTCTATAATCTCCTCCAAAGACCGTTCCCTCCATCAGGCTCCTTATCCTCTGTGGACCAATTAGACGTCTCCCCTGTCTGTTGTTTCCTGGTTCTTGTGAAGTTCTGACCAATGACAGATGGTCAAATGTAGAAATAGCAGCAGACAACAAGAGCACGCTGGATTCAAGAATATACTGTTCATCATTATTTGTCTATTTATCTTGTCAGTTGAAGCATTTCCTTCTCAAATTAAAATACTTTTCACACCAAATTTCAGGCTTAGGAAGCAAAGTACGTCCTGCCAGGCAGGTGAGGATCAGTAGATTACAGATCTAATCTTCAGGAACAGATTAGATTCCATGTTTGACCCAGTTAAATGATCCCTCCAGCGCTTCAGCTCCATGTTTGATCCAAATTACCCTCCATCTTGGATCCGTTTCCAACCTGAATGCATAAACAACATGCGGTTAGGAATTAGAACCTCCATGTTTTTACAGGACAAACGAAACACCTTTTGAATTGTAACGCAGTGGGTTCTCCAGAGGCGGAGCACAGGTAGAGGCGGGGCCCATGCTGCTGACCCCGTGTCCACAGACGGTCGACCCAGGTGTCACTCAAGAGGCCACGCCCTTAATTATGCACAATTAAAAAAAATTAAGAAAAAATGTCACCCCCCCGTAAATTGGTTGCTTTAACACGGGAGTCTGTGGGATTGACTCGCTTTTGGAGCCAGCCTCAAGTGGCCACATTGTGAACTGCAAATATTTCCACGTCTACATTGCACCTCGCCCCCCCCCCCCCCCCCCCCCCCCCCCCCCCCCCCCCCCCCCCCCCCCCCCC
>JAFBJT010109373.1:87312-92312 GCA_016785325.1 Chascanopsetta lugubris
GTGTGTGTGTGTGTGTGTGTGTGTGTGTGTGTGTGTGTGTGTGTGTGTTGTTTCATCGGTGATTCGAATCACAGCGTCACCTCTGCGCCTCGATGCACAGACCTAACCTGTGCGGTCACAGGATGGGATGAGCCGGACGTGTTGATCATGGTGTTTACAGTTTACAGAGTGTTGGTGTTCACCTGTCGACATGAGGCTCCTTCTGTTTCAGATACAGATGTGGAGGAGTCGGGGCTTGTGGGTGTTTACCTTTAGATAACTTTATTTTGACTGCTTGGGCGCTCCTGTGTGAGGGGCTTTCCTGTGTGTG
Organism: Chascanopsetta lugubris; assembly: GCA_016785325.1. Classification (NCBI taxonomy): domain Eukaryota; kingdom Metazoa; phylum Chordata; class Actinopteri; order Pleuronectiformes; family Bothidae; genus Chascanopsetta; species Chascanopsetta lugubris. The sequence continues at coordinate 87,623 of JAFBJT010109373.1, forward strand.
TGCGTGTGTGTGTGTGTGTGTGTGTGTGTGTGTGTGTGTGTAGGGGAGGTTGCTGACAGACATGGACACCAGGGCAGCTCTGGGGCTGACCTGGGGGTGAGAGGGGTCTCGCAGACTTGTGCGTGTGTTTGCAGTTGTTTATGGCGTTAATGAGCTGCTCGCTCTCGTTTGATTCGTCCTCGCCACCTGACTGAGGAAGTGTCACACGCACACACACACACATACACACCCACACACACACACACATACACACACACACACATCTGCTTTGTGAACTTGATAATGAGACCCTTTAGACCTTTGCCTCAGATTGAGTTGTGGCCTGCTCTGCTGCGCAGCCACAAATAGACGTGTCCTTACTTTTCTCCACATGCTTGTATTTTGAGTGGCTGCATGGGTTTTGTTTATGATGTTAATCTTTTGGGAAGTTTCTTTTCAAGGACAAGTTTACAGGCGGCCTATATAGCGCAGCCACATCTGCTCGCCGGGCCTCTCGGGTCTCCGTGCGCCACAGCGGTGCGCGTTTATGTGCCGAACGAGCGAAGAAGCCCTCGCTTTAAAAAAAAAAAATTAAAAAACAAAATTGAATTTCTGTCCTCGCGTCTGTCGAATGTTTGCCGCGTTATATTTAGCTTTTATACGCCTGCGCCTGAAATTAGCCCCGGCCACGGCGGAGCTAATTCAAGGAAAAGCCGCGCTAAAATAAGCTGCACATAAAACACGCTCTCTGGTTTCCGCTCGCCTGTCTCTCTGATCACTCTGCTGTCGCCCGCTAATCACAAGCGACACGGCAACACGCTGGTCACAGCCCACTATGTTTAGTGTTTACGAGACTTAAACACATGACCCTTCAGATGCGCCCTCTGCTCGTACAGGCGGCAGATGCAAACACGCACACCCTCTTTTTTTTTTTTCCGTCGTGCGCACATCGATGCGTGCGCCCGCGGCCGTTATAAATGGACTTGAGGTGAGGCCGTGCGATGTCCTCAGACCGGCAACATGAGGACACTGGGCCCAGACGTCAGCGCGCCTGTGGCCTGGAGGCTCCCATTTCAGAATAAGCGGCACGCCGGTTTGGATCTCGGGCCACGTGACGTAAAGACCACCGTCCTCCGCCGCGCTTCGATCATCCGTGTCGGCCGCAGGATGAGGAGCGTGACCGGATCTGTGCGAGTCGCCGCTGTCGTCGCTGCGTGGAAAGTAGTTTGGTCCCTCCCCTGCCTCAGGTCACGCAAGGAGACGGCAGTAGAGAGTTGCGTGGAGCGAACATGCAGCACAACACGACACCGTGTCCGGATCCACCCTTTCCTTTCCATTCCTTCCACCGACTCCGGTCACCTTGGACTTCCACCGCCTGATAAAGGTGGAGCCTGCAGGCGGTTGGCGTCAGGCCTGTTGTTTTGCACATGCTTTGGACCGGCGGTTCTCCACCGGCGGCTCGTCTGTAGCCTGCGGCTGGCGAGAGTTCGCCGGATTTATTTGTGGAGGCCGATCCGCGTGGGACGTAAATCATGGGATGTTGGGTCAAGGGTCAAGGCCATGAACACAAGTGAATGTGTGTTTTGAGCGTTGGTATCTGTTCACCGGAGGAGTGATGAAATGGCGTGGTCAGGGAGGGCGGCGCGCACGGATCATCGGGCGGGTGATGGAAGGTGTTCATGAGGAATTTGGATTAGCTGTGAGAGAAAACAAATGAGAGGAGTTGAGTGTGTGTGTAGGGGGGGGGGTTGGGGGGGGGGGGGGGGGCACGCACATCCATCAGTTCTGCTAAACCATCTTCCACCATCTGGGTTGTGGATTGTTATTTCAGGGGAGTGAATTGAATGTTGTGGATGCTCTGATCAGGGATTTAGGTTTTATCTCCACTCGGTGGAATCATTACTGACGGCTCTTATATCATTTAGAGGGGGGGGGGGGCGGGGGGCTCTGCTTCCTATTCATTTTTCATTTCAATTCATGTTTTCAGCGACATTGTGTATGAGGAGGAGTCGGTGAGAAATGTGTCTGTTATTTTTGTTCCTTTGCTTTTTAAATTCAAGAGTTCCTATCAGAAGTTTTGTTTTTGATTTTCCTTCTATTATTCCGCTCTTAAATACACACATTTCATTTTGTGAAAAAAAAAGAAGAAAAACATATCATCACACCTTGACAGTGTGATGACAGTTTTCCCTTTAGCACGGTTTATACTGAGCCTCACACACCTCAACCACACACGCTGGAAGTGAGAATTTTAGGGTTCGTAGGAAATCCACTATTTCACACACTGAAGGAGGCATATTTTCATTGGATGTTAAATATACATGTAGGACAAGTCAGAAGTGAATTAATGCATGAAGAAACTGTGTGTGTGTGTGTGTGTGTGTATCTGTGTGTGTGTGTGTGTGTGTGTGTGTGTGGGAGAGAGAGGCTGTTTTAGACTGAGAGGGGTTAATAACGCATCACTAGAGCGACCAGGTCATAACCTTTGCTCACACTCGTTTTATTTCAATTACAGACACTAGGTCTTCTATAGTCGTATTCAAAAATATATATAGGTCTGTGTGTGTGTGTGTGTGTGTGTGTGTGTGTGTGTGTGTGGCGACTGACATGGAGTGTGAATGGTGTTTATTTGGTCATGGGTCTAAACCGGATGGAAAGGTGTGGGTAATGGCAGCACAGGGAGATGATATCATTACTCACACACACACACACACACACACACACACGTTCATGTGCGCCCATCGGTACCATGGTCTGACTGGGAGAGGAGATCATGCTACATTAGCGTGCGGCTGCCGTGTCCGTCCCAGCAGCGCCGGCCGTAGGGGGCTGGTCGTGGGAACGTAGCGCGCTCACACAAGGTGCAGCGCCGACAGCAGACCAAATAAAGGCACCTCTCTCTCAGGCACCGCTTTGCCCGAGAGTGACATGTTTTTCTGACATTCACTGATCATCATCATCATTAGCGGATCCTCTCAAAACCCTTGTTGTCCAATCAGAGCGGAGTGGCGGGCACCAAAGAGACGGGAGTAAGAGCCAAACGTTTCAGTCAGAGGCTGAACAGAGGAGCTGCAGCAGTCGGCCGCGTGAGGAAAGTGATGTTTTCTCAACTTTTAAGCCTGGAAACATTATCGAGAAATCGCCCAAATCGAAGCTGTAGATCTGGATGTGTGTATGTGCGTCGTGTCTTCGGGCACACGCGTCAAACTTGTGGCCCACGGCCCAAATGTGGCCCGCAGGATCATTTTACGTGGCCCGCAAGAGCTTAGAGGCATGTGGTTGTCTAAAGATAAGTCCAACGCATACACTGCCCATGAACTCTGGCGAATTATACACGCCACGTTTTACATGCAGCAATACATTCAGTGTGTTTACATTTTCACATGAATGCATTGTAAATGCATATCCAGTATTTGTAACTCGAACGAATGATCATCAAGTATGAAGACGGTTATCTTGCAATATGTTAAGTGGCAGCCGTGATGCTGATGTGGCCCTCGGTGAAAACGAGTCCGACACCCGTGTGACTTGGGGTGTTATGTTTTCAACTCCGACAGCACGTTCCCAGGCGTTAGAACCATTCCGGTTCGGCACATGTCTTGTTTTGTAGTGTATCTGAACACACCCTGACCTGGCAGTTACCCCTGATGCCCTGATCACACAGCCCCCATGACTCCACAGAGGTAAGTTTTTTTTTTTGTCACCAGCAGTTTAATACGCCCCGACGCCAACACATTGTCACGCGGACGAGCACGAGCGTCAACAAACGCACACAAACAGCAGACCGCATACGTGTCTGCGCGGGGAGCCGCCAGAAACCAACAGTGGTGGGTGGAAACAGATGAAACAGATGAAGCTTCTTCTCCTCCACCCCCTCCCCCCACCCCCACACCCCCCCCCCCCACCCCCCCACCCCCGCTGAAGATCCCGACTGGGATAGTCTCGCCTCGCTGCAGGTGTAAGTGTAAGCTCGGGCGTGATGGAGGAGAATCCAGAGGGAGGCTGAGGGCGAGAGACACTGGGAGATTAAGCGTATAAACCAAAGGGGAGAGAGAGAGAGAGAGAGAGAGAGAGAGATGAGGGAGCAGATTACACTCGCCCTTGGCGCCTGTCTGTGGTTCCAGTGAACTGATGTGTCACCCGGATCCTGAGGGTGCTGACAGCAGAGCTGAGGGAGAGGAGCTGTTGATGCTGCTTTGGAGTTGTTTTGTTGTTTCTCTGACCTGGAGCTCGGTCTGTGTTTTTGAAGTGGATGAAGTTCTGCCTCAGTCCTCCGTGGACGGTGTCAGTGTGTTTCACACATTGCGTCTTCTTCGTCAAAAGCCCAGTCCCCCGCTTAAGTAATGTGCAGAGACGATGAATCAAATAGGTTGAAGGGTTAAGTGCCGTTTCCGCTTCATATCGTAGTCTCCGAATGTAATGATCAAATATACGAGGTCGTCGGTGTGAGCCATTAAAGCTGTGCTTCATTAGCGAGGCTGCAAACAACAAATCAACAATATATCCCACACAATGGATCATATTTGACCTTAACTGGTTAATTTTACAACACTTTTTTCTACCACTTTTTTTGTGTATCTTCATTTCTTAAACCCTGCAGCTCAGAACCCATTCCATTCGTGCTGCCTCGTCTCTGACCCCCACGCAGGACTTGGCCTCTTCCTATGAGCTCTGCAGTGACACTGGACTCTGCCCCAGAATGGCCTCCCTC
>JAFBJT010109373.1:97312-112701 GCA_016785325.1 Chascanopsetta lugubris
AGGGTGAGGTGATGGATACAGCTTCACCTCTAGATATCGCCAAATCTTACACACTGCACCTTTAAATATGACGACCCTGTCCTTTATTATTTGATAGTAGAAGTGAATTGTTTAATACTGGGTCTTTGTCTGGCAGTCGGGCCAGTGTGTGTTGGCCGGCGGCCGGCGTGATTGACACCTCTACCTGGGTGGTAGGAGGCAGTGACAGCTCTGTCGCTGTGGAAACAAACAGCACCAGCTGATTAGCCAATCAGAGTTGAGTGAGAGCCCCGGGGATTCATCGAACACATGCTGAAGATTTCCTCAAGACCAAAACACACATAAACACGCACACACATATATGTCTTAGTGTGCCACACTGCTTTGTTGGATATACGAGTGTATATGTGTTAAGGTTTATTTGTGTGCACGTGCGTGTGCACGTGTGCGTAAATGTGTGTTGAGTTAATGTGTGTGTTCTCCCCGTGTGGTGTGGTCTTCTTTCGACACCGTCTCTGGGTCGTTGACGTGGTTGTCATGGGAGAGTGCTCGCTGGACACGCATACACACACACACACACACATACATGCATACACACACACTCACATACACACACACACACACACACTACCACAAAATACACACACCAGAGGACAGGGGTCAGCTTGTATTAAAAGACCAAATAAACGAAGCTTTCTGCACCACTAACCCACCGCAGACAAGACAAGCAGACAGAAATTGAGAACACGACAGGAGGAAAAGTGTGTGTGTGTGTGTGTGTGTGTGTGTGTGTGTGTGTGTGTGTGGAGTGTGTGGAGTGTGTGGGTGTTTGGCACAGTTTGAACCTGTAGAGATCTATCTTTCATTTCTTGGGGCAGCAGGTTGGTCATGTACTTTATCATCTTTCCCATGGAAGACGTGAGGTGAAAAAGTGGAGCCCACCTGTGTGATACTCCTTTCCTATTGGTCGCCTGAGTGCAAGCAGGATTTTTTGAACAATGACAACTGTTGAGTCAGCATTTTTTTCACAGCAACATGACTGTAAACGATGTGATTTTATGGCTCAAACCGGCATCGATGGTAGCACATGTAAATACAATGTTTGTGTTGAAAAATATTTGTTTACAACTTGAGATCGTTTTTCACTTTCAGTTTCATTTCTATCATCGTTCAAGATCCAACTCTGGTGAAACAGGAGGTTGTGGGTTCTTGTCTTGATTCGAGGCTCGGAGAACATTCTGAGGCAGGTCCCGCCTCTAGTGTTGTTGTTGTTGTTGTTGTTGTTGTTGTGTAGCTGTGATTACCAGGGCATTGTGACGTCACACTCGACACGTCACTGACCACACACCGCACTTTTTTTCCTTATTTTTTTTTTTACGAGAAATAGACAAACCCATGATAGAGTGACTCCGACCTTTGACCCCAACACCGTCCCAAAGAAATATATATTTTTGTAACAGCGATATGAGACCTAATCCGCCCATGAGGCTTGTTCCTCCGCTGCTCTACCTGTCGGATCCCTCCCTGCAAGTCACATGACCTCAGAGCTGCCGTGCGTTTAAAGGGCACGGTCACACATACACGAATGCAGGCGCATGTCACGGGGTCAAAGTTCACCAAAGTTGAAGGTATGCTGCGGGTTTGCTTCGCCACAGGAAGCAAGTGTTTTATTCGTCCCCTCACCCCCGGTGGAATGGAAGTGAATGGGCGGCAAAGGTTCAATCCCCTTCCTACATGTGTTTGGTGCCCGATGCACCGGAGCCGCGCTCTCTTCACATTCAGACGTGGGAGACATCTTGGATAAACACACGCAAAGTGCAATACGGCAAAGTCAGCTCGATGAAATCGTTCAAATCTTCTTATGGCACGGCGACGTGATAGGTTCGAATCCCGCTCGGACCCCGGTGCGGTGTCACTGGTCCCGACGCCAATGGCCCGATGTGGACTGGTGGATTAGCGGTTGAAAATGGGACGATATATTAATCAGAGCTACAACAACAAATCAATGTATTGATTATGGAACTGGTCTGCCACTCATTTGCTAATTGAGTCGTTAAGTCTGTTTAGAGGCATGACACTCATCTCCTGAACTGGGCGGAGTAAATGCACTATAAAAAAATAAAAATAAAATAAACAGTATATTTAGCATATACATTGTTACTCCAGTTTGATTTGCATTTTCCTTGATTTTCTTTTCTGTCGTCTGGATGTGTGTCTTGCCTCCAATCTAGCGCTTTGAGAAAAGTCACGCTTCTTCTCATTCGTGTCGGTTTGTATCGTTGTCTGAGTTCAGTCCACACGTACAGTCTCTGACAGCGCTGCTCTCACAGAGTGACCCTTCAGTCCTGTGGCAGGGATCCGATCCCATCTCCTCGTGTCTCCCGGCCCTTGTTTTCTTCTCCCTCCTCCATCCCTCCGCCTTCCTCTCCCCTCTTCCTCTGTCTATTTATCTTTCTCTCCTGTCGTCCCTCGTGCTTTATCACATCTCCTTTTCATTTCTGTGTCCCTGTGTGTGCATGTGTGTATTCCTTTCTCTGTTTATTTCACTCTTTCTCTGTTTATGTCTCTCTCTCTCCCTGCCTCTGCTCTTTCTTCTCTGCGTCTCTCCATCTCTCTCGCTCTCTCTCTCTCTCTCCCTCTCTCGCTCTCTCTGTCTCTCCCTCTCTCTGGCCGTCGTAAATCGCTGTCTCGTTGGCTGTTGAAGTGTGAGGAATGGCAGATCTGACGCTCTCTCACAGCTGTTGCAGGCTTCCCTGGGTTCACCTCACCACCCTGCCCTCTGCGCTCCTGGCTCTCGCAGCCGTCGGCAAAATATACAAAGCGCGAATCGGCTTTTAAATGTTTCAGCTGCTTTGATGTGATCTGCGCTCGAGTCATCCTGTCGATTGTTCCGACGGGCGATCACATCTCCTGCAATAATAAGCTCGATCAGGTAGGGAGCCTGTCGGCCGAGGAGCTGTGTAAAGCGTCGTGTCGTTCTCAATCCGAGCTTATTTCAATGATACTTCAAAGTATTTTTTGCAGTCAAGTCAAACTCGTCAAAGTCCAGCTACACACTTAACTCGCTCCCAAAGATACTGCTGTGTACACATGTGTACTTCTTTAAGAAAATGAAATGTGAGACTGTGGCTCTCGGGTTTCGTGGAGGCAGCTGAAATTAGACTATGTGAGCAAAAGCACATCCCTCCTTTAAGTGTGTGACCCCCGCGTGCCGCTTACTTAGTTCTGGATTAAATAGCTTTCGACATTTTGACATTTGCGTGAAGTGATAGAATTCATTCGGCTCAGTTCTGAAGCCCTAAGCCTGGGGTGTCAAACACGCGGCCCGCCGGCTCAAACCGGCCCGTCCGACGGTCCAATTCGGCCCGCAAGATGAAAAAACAGGAACTGAGTTCATTTTTCAATCAAAGTAACTGCTGTTCGAAATGTGTCCACTGGGGGCTCCAGAGTGGGCAAATCGGGCCGTTTGTGGCCCAAACTGAGTTTGGCGCTGCTCTGTTCCACGTTGGATTTCAGAGCCTCCCCCTTTCAGGCTTCATTTAAACACCGGTTGCATCCCAGTGGGGCAACAAGGCCGTGCATTTGTTGCGCCCCTTTAACAGCCCCGCTCCTTTCATGAGCAACAACTGTGTGCCCTTTCCGGAGACAGTCTATCCCAGAGTTATGTGGTGGTGATGACGCTAATGAGCTCGCGGTAGGTGCAGCGGCACGAAATATGTAATGGTGCAATGAAAAGTGAGAATCATCCACTGGCAAGGTCAGCTCAGTGTGACTGGATCAGCGAAGCCATGCGTTGACATTGGGGCACAACTACATCCGGCGAGCACCACTTCCTGTTGAACCTCCGTTCAAACGCCACTGGAGGTTCATCAGCGGAGGCAGAGACTTAGAAATACGAATGCGTCTTTTTGTCGACGATGTCTTTATTCATCAGCGGGATGAGTGATCAAACGGGACCCAGAGCCTCCTGACTCTTTCAAAGTTTGACCTGCCTGTGATATAGGTTGCCGGTGTCATGTTCGGATCCTATTCATAGAGATGATGCTCATGCGAATGTAAGTTTATCTTCGACTCTGCGTGAGCACAATGTCACTCTGCTCTACGCTCGATGCGGTGGTTTATTCGCCGGGCCTCGCGTGTGATAGTTCTCCTCTTGTGTGCAAACGTTAGCGGGTAAACATGGCCGCTGTCCCATCTGTAAACATTGACTCTCCGATTCTCCGCGGCACCTCGTGCCCCCGAGAGCGTGACGCCTCGGCTGTATGAAGACGCAGTGTCCCGTGTCAGCGCGGCCTCGCAGCACATCGCCAAATATCCTCTCACCATTCCCCACCTCTCAGCAGACCTGCCCCCCCCCCCCCCCCCCCCCCCCCCCCCCCCCCCCCCCACATTGGTCCATTCCAGACCAGTTCTCAGTATGGTCACACAGATCATGTGACCGGTCCATCGCCGCCGGTGACCCAGTTTGCCCGGTGTAATGTCTTCGATGGCACCGTAGAAGACCGGAATGACTCGGATGTGTCCTTCGCTCGCTCCTCCTCAGCACTTCTCTCCTGCCTCTGCTGCCTGTCAATCAAACGGCGACACACACGAGAGAGAGAGAGAGAGAGAGAGAGAGAGAGAGAGAGAGAGAGAGACAATCACATCATTATTATCACCTACGGGGATAAACAACCCGCTGCTTCACTCTTCCTCACCCCATCCTTTTTCCCCCACTCCCCTCCCTCCTCACTTTCACCCCCTCCCTGCTCCCTCGCCCTGTGTCCTCCCCCCGCCCTGATTCTATCTTGCCTTTCTCTCTCTCTCTCTCTCTCTCTCTCTCTCATCTTTCTCTGCCTGCACCTCCCTCTCCCCTCGCCCCTATTGAGTGAATAGTGATCATGTCTGGCGTTTCATCAGCTCTTTGCACTTCTCTCCTCTATTAAGATTGATGGGCTGCTTGGCTATAAATGCGCATGCTAAGTCTTGGACAGGGCCACGGTCAGGCAAGGGCTATACACACACACACGCACATACACACACCCGCACATACACACACTTTGACACTCACATGCACCTTTCCTATTAGCAGTAGAATGTGGGGAGCTGGGCCTCAGCAAGGGGCTGTATTTTTGTTACATGGAAGCACACACACACACACACACACACACACACACACACATAACATATACACAGACAAACACGCCCACACGCACAGGCATGACCCTGTCAGTCACCTCCAGCAGTGTCCACAGCGGATCTGTGACCAACACGCTGCTGACCAGTGCTTCTTAAAGTCCTGCTGTGTGTTATATGCTACAAACATCAGAGCCTGTTTCAGTGATACAAGTTCAATCTGCTGAAAGGTTTTTGAAGAGTAGTACTCTGGTAATCTGTCATTTGTAAGAAGGTAAACACACGAGCACAAACAAGTGGCTGGATTTAGTTTTGAATTTTTAGAAATGGGTGTTGATATTTGATGACCACCACGCGCCATGTCCCGGACGATTGTTGTCAAATCTTGAAAAATTACGCACAGATTAGTTGTATGAATTTGAAGTTCAACTCTGGTTTAGCATAGAATAACCTTGGTGAGACTCATTGCGTTTAGTTGTATTTATTTAATGACTACGATTCAAGTGATTATTTGTTTCCTTTTTCATCCCATATTCTCCAGGTCCAGGTTCCCATGATTTTCTCTTTTCATCAAACAAGTTAGTTGTATCAACCTCCTGTTCATCTTTGTTTTCCGGTGACCGGAGGCCAATCATTTGTATCATTACTCATTTTATTCACATCTAGAACTGAAGGTCGGGTCACACTGGCTGCAACAAATTGAGGACGGTCCCTAACAGGAGCACGGCCTTGTTGTTTGTTTGTTTTTTTCCGTCTATCTTTTCTGTGGCACCACTTCTTAGCAGGTGCTTGGTCGAGCATTAATTTGACTTTCCCAAAAGTCCCCGGGCCTTAAAGGTGCCTGTCTAAGGCAGCTGTGAATAACTGTCCTGCGCATTGACACTGTCTGTGTGGGCCAGAGGGCTTATAAGGGACAAAGCCACAGATCACATGGTTAAAGAACTGTCAGACATTTACAAGTCAGCGCAGAGCCTCTCCTTTCGTTTTGGCTCGACACTCAGTCTGTCAGACCTTCTCAGTTTCTGACATAAGTACACAGCGTTACATTCTAACGATCAGGCCTACATATACGTGTGTGTGTGTGTTTGTGTGTGTGTGTGTGTGTGTGGGTGTGCGTGTGTGTGCGCGTGCGCAATGCAGACTGAAGACAGAGTTGTCGGAGGCGCTCATGTCCTCTTTGTTGACATGGAAAGATTACAGGAAAATATTGTGTCATAATTATTTCTCAACACCCCCCCCCCCCGCCCTCCCCTCCATAGATCAGAGTTCACGGGGTGTCTAATGGGGGGCTACCGAGAAACCTGCCCCTGCGGAGCGGAGCATAAATCATCCGAGCGCGGGCAGATTTGATGACAAAGATTTAGCGGCAGTAAAGGACACCCTGAGCCTCCGATTCTTGCAACTGTCATCAAATACCCTCCAGGCCATTAACGGGTCACGCAGGCGGAGCGGAGCTGAGCCTGCAACATCATCAGCTCACAGCACCAGCTGAAGGACCCCCCCCCCCCCCCCCCCCCCCCCCCCGCCTGCCCTACCCCCCCCCCCCCTCTCACCCCAAAGCACAGGTGCACTTCCTGGAACAGCAGCAGGCTGAAGAGCCTCATTGCCCCAATAGCTTGTTCTCTGTTTCCTCCTGGTTAAAGGTGCAGTGTGTATGATTTCGGACATTTTTGTCACTTCTGAAAATATCCCAAAATACATACTGACATTTTCATGAATTCGTAATCACCTAAAAATGTATTATTTTGTGGTGCCCTTAAATGAGCCACGAGGAGCAGGTCCTCTCTACGGGGGCCGCCATGTTTTTACAGTAGCCCAGAGTGGACGCACCAAACCTGTTTTGAGTTTTAATGACACCTGGAGGCTTCCATAGGTTCTCAGAAGGGCGAGGGTGAGGTGATGGACACAACGTGCAACTTCACCCCTAGATGTCACTGAATCCTACACACTGCGCCGCCAACACATGCGATACACAAGTACTGAGCTCATTCTAAAACCCAGTGGAGCCCATGAAAGTCCCATTTCCCCCGATTTCATGTCAGGTTCGTCTAAACCGACATTTGTAATTCTAATGTTTACGCTCATCAGATGCATTCTGGCTCCTGACGGTTGCCGCTTTCCCTGCCAAACCCTTTTCTCCGCTGTGCTCCGGGGAACATTCCCGTCGCTGCCCAACATGACCTCACCTGTGCGCTCCCCCGCTGATTATGCCGGGTCACGCGCCGCACGCCGCGGCTGCCGCCCGAGCACGCTCCACCACGTGGTCGCGCCGTCGGCCCGTATGTTAATGCTCGCTTCAATCGCACGGGGCCCTAAAACCGCACATGCAAATGCCGACTCGTGCGATGAGTGCTCGGGGGTTGCCGGTCCCCGAGGGAAGGAGTGGAGGAGAGAAATGCTAAATAGGTTTGTTCCATTTCTGCCAAGACTCACTCTCTGAGAACGCCACAGATCAACAGACAGGACGTGGGAATCGTTTTCAGGGCCACGCAAACGCGCGCCGCTCCCCGACTCGCCGGCGTTTTACTGTATGCTTTTGTTCCTCGGAGCTCGTATTCGATGCGATTCAGTCGTTTAATCCAATTTTATTTGTGCAGCATTATCATATTAAAGTGCAGCGCCCTGCGGTTTGTGTGGGCGCGTTGGGTTAATGTGCGAACTGTAACTGTTTGTGTAAACACTGTGAAAGGAAAGGTCAGAGGAGCTGCTGCTTGGAATAATCAGCACTAAGCAACAAGAGCCAAATCAAAGACTTCACGTTCGAACCATCTGAGCAAGCGAGACACTGGTGTGCGTGTGTGTTTGTGTGTGTGTGTCTGTGTGTGTGTGTGTGAGCGAGCCAGTATACCCAGAACAGTTTCCTTCTCTTGCGCTGTCATTCAAGTTCCGCTTTAATACTCTACATCTATATTAGTCCGGCTGAGCAGGGGTTGAAAATACACACATACAAACACCCTGTAGCATTAAGCCTGATGTCTTTCAGCTTTGATTTGATGCCTCGGAGCTTTGGGAATATTCCGTGTCCCGCCGCCAGGCCCCTGGCAGCTCTGCTGAGTGTGTATTTATGTACGCCGCTAATGTTAACTGTAAATCAACATGGTCGGCTTGGGTTAATAATAGACGTTAGATGAAAAAGACCAGGCAGTGATTGGTATTACTGCGACATTGGTCGCGATGACATTAAAATACCAGTCAACAAACGAAAATGCGTGCAGGTGGTCGGCCAAACCGGAGTCCGAGGACCAGGAGGTGAATCCATGAGGAAAGTTGTTCACAGCTCAGCACTGATTCTGATTCAGCCTTTGGGGTTTGTTTGTAGGGAGGGTGGTAGGGTTATTATTATTTTTAATTATTCTATTTGTTGTTTTGCTGTTGAATTGGTTGATTGGGATTGGTTAGGGTTCGTTTATTATTTTTATTTATTATGTTTTTAAAAACTCGTAATTCTCATAAATGAATCATAACTCATAAAACTGCATCATTTCACTGGCATTCAAGATGATTTTTTTTGTTGCCAAAATCCATAAATCTACATTAGATGGGATGTCAACAATGCGTGGAACTCGGACCACAGCCTGCTCCCATGCTGCGATGCCCTCTGTTCATTGTAACGCACAAATCAAATCCATGTGAAGGTGAATATTCACCAGGTCCTCCACCTGCCTCCGCCCCCTGTTCTGCATCGACGTGATGTGATTGGCTGGTGCCTTTGCTTGGGTGATTACTGGGACGCAGTTTTATTGGCTGATGCTTCCGCATCGTCCCTGTAAAAATTGAGAGTATGAGTTGCATTGCAATACAACAGAGCCACTCTGACGGTGCATGATGTTTCCGCATTCCAGGTGAACGGTCGAGTGCAAACGTGTGTGTTCTGTGATGGGAGCCGAGCGTCGCTCTGGTTTTTACCAGGAGATGAACGACAAACGAGGGACTCTTCTATTCCACCAGAGGATTGTGATTGATTTAATATTTGGCCTTCCATGGAATGTGTAGAATCCTCTACAACGATCTGATTCGTTCAAACTTACTTTGATGGCGAGAGCCACGTAAGTAAAGCCACGTCAGGATCGGCGGACATGAAATATGGTGGGCTTCATCCCCCGTCCCCGGAGGATGAGCCTCACGGAGTGTGTCGCCCTGCTGACCTTCTGTCTTTCACCACCTTCACACCAAACTCTCCATCTGTACATAAATGTCCAAGTCAGTCTGACGGATTCCCTGAAATATTACCCTCAGCGCTGACATCCCCCCGAGGAACGGCCATTTTGGATCAGTAGTGAACCTCAAACTAAACCAAACCTCTGCGTCAGAGTGCAGGATTCTTTTCCGAGTGAATTGAAATATCAAATAAAAAAAAAATACCAAGAGGCGTTGATAACTTTGTACAATTAAAATGTATCATGCACACACACGCTGCTCTCGCTCTCTGCAGCCCCCCCCCCCCCCCCCCCCCCCACCGCCCCACCCCCCCCCCCACCCTCCACCCCTCCTTTCCCTCCCCCTTCTGGGGGATGGCGTGACAGATCTGTCACGTCGGCACCTGGTCGTACGCAAGTGTTAATGTCCCCACCTCGGCCGAGAATCACCGGAGCAGTGACACCATGCTGGAGAGTGTCCTGTGAGGATATACGAGCATGTCTGCACCGTCAGGCCCTTTTCAAAAAGTTCATAGCTTTGATTATGGAAGGATGTTTACGTACAGTGTGGGTGCATGTTTGTAAGCATTGCATTGTGTGTGTGTGTGTGTGTGTGTGTGTGTGTGTGTTGTGTGTGTGTGTGTGTGTGTGTGTGTGCGCGTGCGTATGTGTGTGTGTGTGTGTGTGTGTGTGGTACAGATGCACCAGGCAGCAGTCCCATCCCCTGTCAGTCAGAAACAACAAGCCAATCATTCTTGGGTTCTAAAATAAGCTCTCCTCCCCCGCTCCCTCCCTCCTCTCCCTCCTCTCCCTCCTCACATGTGTTGCTCTCCTTCGGAAACACCTGAAGGGTGGGGCCGGTTGGTGTTGGGGTGGGGGTGGGGGGTGGGGGTGGTGAGGAAATGAGTGGCAGGGGTAAGTCAGCAAACTTGGAGGTGAGTGTTATGGCGACGGCGGAAGAATGGGTTTGTGAGTGCGGAGCCGCGGGGCTGCATCAGCAGATCTGTTCCCCGGCCGAGGGGAAACCCAAGTGCAAAGTGAATATCGAGCTTCACGTCATGCAACCGTGAGAATTTTAATTGCGGGCGGTCCGCAGAAAAACATGACTTACATCCCCCCGAATGCGCACGGTTCAGTTTCATGCATTTAGGTGCCACCGTATATTTAGGCCGTGACAGAATGGAGCCTATTTCTGTAACACTAGTGCTAAACCAACTCAGGAAACTAAGCTGCTGTGTCTGTCAGGTCCAAGGCTATTAAAGGGACAGTGTGAAGGATTTATTCACATCCAGTGGTATATGTGTTGGAGCTGCATACCCCCCCCACACACACACACACACACCTCACCATTGCCTCCCTAGCAGTCAGGGCACCCTGTGGTAGCCTTCAGTTTGCATTAAGACTCAAAGGGGGCCTTAAAAAACAGGATGACATCAATCAGAGCATTCGGGTGATTGTGCACTCGTGGCAACTCTAGTGCAATTATTTCATGTCCTGGTCACACCGCAATCAATGGAAATCATTTCACCTACATGATACACACTGGGTCTTGAATTAGTTTGATTGAGATCTTGACGGAAAATACCTGTTTGGAAGGATTGATGAATCCATGTGACACTGTAGAGTGGTTTTGATTCACATGCTGTGAAATACAAGTTATTAGCCCGAATGCTCAGCTGTGAATTTGATTCTTTTTTTTGTATAAATGATCTTGAGAAGCTCGGTGCAGGATCCAAGCATCACTTGCCGTCTGTTATACACTATTGTTGTTGTTGTTGTTGTTGTTGTTGTTGTATCCTTCTGATTTCATGACTTCACTCGTGATAGAATTCCCAAGCTGAATGATACAGGAGACGGCTCTGACTGATCCAGAGGTTTCTCCAGATGTTCTGAACTTCTTATGCTTGTTCAGGTGCTGAGTCGGGTTAAAATGACAAAGTCTGAGTGAGTGACAGCTCTCTGTCTCTCTCTCTCTCTCTCTCTCTCTCTCTCCCTTTCCCTCTCCCCGAAAGAGTCTCCTCTCGTGCTTTCAGTAGAGCAGACTTTAGGAGGGGTGGTCCATTCTCAGGGATCCACATGAACTTTGAGACTGTGAGGTCACACACTTGCTGACAACTCTACCACCTGTTGCCACACACACGCACACACACACACACACACACACACACACACACACACACACGCGCACACACACACACACACACACAGGTATTTGTATAGCTGTAAGGACTTGGGTAGATCTACAGCATTGTCTAACCTTCACACCTTATTATAAGCGTAGTTTCGACTTGTACCATGAACCCACATCCACCAACCGAACCACTGGAAGACATAATGACACTAATACACACATTTACAGCACTCACATCTCATGTGAACTGTCAGTTAAGCAGACTTAAAGTTACTGTGTGTGTGTGTGTGTGTGTGTGTGTGTGTGTGTGTGTGTGTGTGTGTGTGTTTTGTTGTGTGTGCCTAGGAACAGTTCTTGTCTCCCGTGGTATTTTTTCATTTCTCTGGCATCTGTAGCCTCTAGTACACACTCTTTCTCACACAACCCACACCCACACCCACACATATGCACACGCACTCACACACACACACACGCGCACACACACACACGCACACACACACACACACACACACACACACACACACAGTAACACATGCTTAAGCCCAAATACACAACCATTCAGTTATTGTCTTCATACTGAAATGTAGTGTTGTGATTGCTTGAGTAAAACAACATGTGCAACACGTGGAACATCATCTGAAATCGGTTCAGTTGGGCAGATGTTCACTGATACGGCCTCATACAGACATTGTGTCATGAATAGATAGTTTTTATTTGGCTGACAAAGGTCAAAGGTCACCGTATCGTCCTCGGGCCATATATATCGTTTGCGAAGACACGAAGAAGCCTTTCGGTTGGAGTGGCTGTCTGTACCTGACCCGGTCTAAGGAGCAGAAGCAGGTGCCTTGTGGGGGTGGGGGGTGGGGGGGGTGGAAGGGGGGGGGTGTTTAAGTGCGAAGGGTCACACGGTCCATCGTATGCACCACTCTCCCCTCCGCCCCACCGCCTACGCGGCCACCATGTGCAGTTACATCTGCGTTACATCGGGAAAGACCTTCGTCGTCCAAACGGCTGCATCATCCGCCAATCCAGACCCAGAGGTGAGCGATGCGTCCGTCGCGCTCGCGCAGCTTTCAGCGCGTCGGTGCCGCGCTGGCGCCGAGATGCCCGTTCCCTTTCGGTTTCCTGCGACTGCGACGTCACGGTATCAAAATGTGACCAGCTCATGATGCTGTGTGTCACGGATTGTTCCGGGCTGGGCGATGAAGAGGATCTGTGCGTTGTGCATATCACTCAGTGGGCCTGTTTTTAATCATTTAAAGGTGCAGTGTGTAAGATTTCGGGACATCTCGGAAGGGGGAAGTTGCACGTCGCATCCATCGCCTCCCCCTCCCCCTTCTGACGATGCCGGAGAAGCTTATGGTCGACCGCGGTTGTCATTAAAACTCGAAAGGAGTTTAGTGTGTCCACTTTGGGCTACTGTAAAAACATGGCGGCCCCCCGTGGAGGGGACCCACTCCTCATGTGAATAGACATTAATGAACTCATTTAAAGGTAAGGGAACAAAATAATACATTCAAGTAATGACATTTTCATGAAATTGTCACTATGTAACTATTTTGTCATATTTTTAGAGGTGACAAAAAGTACTGAAATTGTACACACTGCACCTTTAAAAAAAGAAAAGAAAAAGACAAGAAAAAAAAAAGGAATTACATGAACACTGACAAGTAAAATATGCCTTTAAGTTTATAAATATGGTTCATGTTCTCTGTGAGTCTGATAGTAACTGCTGCAGGGCCTCCTGCCAGGGGTTGAAGTGCTTGCTCTGTTTGGGCCTCGTCCATATTCAGTCCCAGTGAAGTGGCTGGGCTTGCGTTGCCTGGACTCCTCCATCCAGGCCACAGGGCCGTCCTCCCTTCCTCCAACTCTGCAGCTGCACACGCATGTCAGAGAAGACGCGCTCGAAAGATACGAAATATCCCCGTCACTTTGACGAGAGGCGATCGCTCCGTCTGTCGGTCTTCTCTTTGTCCGCGCTTCGGTTCAGGTTGATTAATGTGTTGAACTGTCTGAACCGAAAGCAACTTACACCCATTCCAGGGTGTCATTTAGTCTTTTTGACAACCCCCCCGAATGTCCGGCATCAAATTCAGCCCATGTGGGCGGTGACCTGTGAGGTCCCGCCCCCTGGTTGAGTGCCCGCCAGTCCCAAAGTCCGAGAGTCAAATAAAAAGCCCTGCTGTCCTCCGCTCAGCACACCCAGGCTGTCCGTTAGAGTCCCGCTGGGAGACGAGCCCAGGAAGGGACTCTGGTGATTGGCGGTGGCGGCGGCGGCCATTTTATCGGGACTGGCGGCGAGACGCGGCGAGGGAGGGAATGTGTAGCCGTACAGGCCGTAGGGCGGCGTGTGGAGGCGAAGGCCGGCGTAGCCCTGCGAGGTGGGGTTGGATAAGTAGCCGAGCTGAGACGCCGGGAGAGGGAGGGAGCAGAATCCTTCGCCGTCGTACGCCGAGGGACCCCGGGTGGGCGGGAACGGCTCCGGGGGGCTGCCGAAGCGATGGAGGGGGTGTGTGGGTCGACTGCAGGCGTAGTCGGGCGGGCTGAGGGGGCACACCTGGAACGGCGAGGAGCACGGTGACGTGGAGAGCAAGTGAGATGAGGCGCCGACTCCTCCGTGTGCTCCCGGGACTCCTGCGAGACAGAGCCAGAGACGCGATGAGACGGACACATTCAACACGTCATGTGTTCGTCTGGAGGTGCAGCAACAACAGATTCATAAAGATCTAACAGGGGCCCTTTACATTTTTGAACAGGGACGTCTTCGCTGGAAACACTTTTATTTTGGCGAGGCATGTGAGGGCAGATGGTAGTGATGAATAATATGCTGCTGCAGCTGATTCCATCATTTCATCACGAACAACATGAGGCTTGTAAAGACGCAAGCTCAGCAATAATCCCGCAATCAGGAGGCTGGTTGTGTTGATTTCAGTATTTTTACATGAATCAGAGCAGAGGCGATGATTTCTGGTTCCCCTCCGCTCTTTGTTTATCTACGTGTTTTGACCTTGCTACTCGAGAAGTGAACATAAGTGTTCAGAGACGCGCTTACACTCGAGATATGACACTTTAATCACGTTTTTGACATCTCTATTTTTTCCTTCTCTTGACAGTTCTGTCCTGCTGCTCCCAACTTCCTGGATCCTGACCTGACATCAGTGGCCACAGGAACTGACACAGTTGGTCCAATTTATTTTGCTTTTTTTATGTCTGTGGATAATTGTCACGTGGGGGACTCTACTCGATGTTTGGGCAAACGAAAGCACGTTTGGCTTAACTTCTTGGTCTGAGTGTAGACGTGTGTTGTCAAAGCTACGGCCTGCGGGCCAGAACCGGCCCGCCAGAGGGTCCGATCCGGCCCGCGGGATGATTTCGTGTAAAAGTGTAAAAAGCGATGCGCTCGGTTCTCGTCGGCAGTATTGAGAGGAGACGTTTTCACTCGTTTTAACGGCTTCAGATTGTGATGCCGATTCTTCTCATCCGATTCACAACTGCACCACCACGGGTGACATTTGAAGTGGTTGTTGTTTATAGGTCATCGCGCTTTGATCTCACTGGTCCGGCCCACGTGACCTCAACCATCTTTGGTGACGGTTCGAGTGGGACCATGGTTTTTGTCACGGAACACTCAACACGTGTCCGCCTGACTTAACCACATACCTGAACCAGAGGGTTACTCTAAGCCTGAACCATAATCCTGACTTCCTGTGCTCTGGAGTGCGCGGTATTGTTCTTTGTGTACCTTGTTTGGCCATTCCGGGGATGTCTTCAAACGTCAGCGTCCTCAGAGACGGACGCCAGAATGCGTACGACTCAACCAGCGCCTCCAGACCCATCCTGCAGAACACACACACACACACACACACACACGTTAACTCACACACATCAGAAATACCGTCCTACCATCGCACAGCCACTGGGAGTCCTGTAGTCCCGCCCCTTTCCGTCGTCACTGCTGCAGCTGCAGCCGCCCCAGCTCCCAGCCCGCTCTCCGGGGTCTTACGTTACACACACCCAAAAAAAAACAC
>JAFBJT010109373.1:141467-181783 GCA_016785325.1 Chascanopsetta lugubris
CACCTGCAGGCGGAGAGAGAGAGAGAGCGAGAGTGAGAGAGAGAGAAAGAGAGTGAGAGAGAGAGAGAGAGAGAGAGAGGGAGAGAGAGAGAGCAGCATGGAAATGAAAAAGAAAACACAGAAAGTTCAATAAAAGTGTTTTAAAGAGCTTAGCACTCCGTGATAATCATCAGTCCATTTGATTGGTTGATGGATTAAAGGTGAAGAAAGCTCCTGCTCATATAATTGCGCCTCCCAGCTCAGCCCCACTGTCTCATGTTGTTATCCTGCTCATCTCTGGGTGTGTTTGTGTCTTCTTCTATTTCTACATCTGTGAGGACCAGTTTGCAATTTGGGTTAAAGACACCTAGTGGTGAAGTTGGACAACTTTTTTTTCCGTCAAGATTTCATTCATTTTTGTCACTTGTTAAAAAACAATTACATACTGACATTTTCATGAATTTCTAATGTTTTAAATGTCGTTTTGTTTCCATTCCCCTTATATGAGCCCATGAATGTATATTTACACGAGGAGCAGGTCCACTCTACGGGGGCCGCCATGTTTTTCCAGGAGCCCAGAGTGGACGTACTAAACATCTTTTGAGTTTTAATGACAACTGAAGTCGCCCATAGGTTCTCCTGTATGTTCAGAAGGGTGAGGGTGATGGATACAACGTGCAACTTCACCTCTAGAGGTCACCAAATCTTACACACTGCACCTTTAAAGAGTTGATGAGGACATATGAGGTCAAATTGTAGTCATGTTTGGTCGTTTATCTGTCAGAGGAAATGTGACTTATGATGAATAGTTTCATATTGTTTCCATTACACAGGAAAATGAACTTCATTTGTCATCACTTTACAAAAGAATTGTCCAATAGCGACTCCCTCACTGTCTCTCAGCGCTGATTGTTGTTGAAACAATGGAAATGAATTAGAACATCCTGAAAGAACCCGCTGATTTCCTGAAGAGTGAATGATGATAATGATGATGTGCTGGTAATTACTTTTTCTCAGGAGGATCAAAATGAAATAAATAGCAAAAAAAAACATGTGTCAATACGCCCATAAAAATGTGTCGGCAGAAATCCCAACTTTAAAGGTGCAGTGTGACAAAATTCATGTTGGATGCTTTCAATTTCCATTTGCCGAAATGGGTTATATAATTATAATATTTTATTTAGGAATGTAAAATCATCTGACTATATATTGTTTTCTTTTCCCCTTATATTCACATATGGAGCAGGAGGCCTCTCTAAGGAGGCGGCCATGTTGCACCGCCATGTTTTGTCTAGAATGGACAAACTAAACACTTCTTGAGCTTTAATGCTAACTGCTTCTCTTACATGTGAGCTGTAACAAAGAACTTCACCACATGATGTCACTCAATTCTGCACAATGTACCTGTAACAGTTACACAAAGTGAAACAGACAAAGGGTCGAATTAATATGCAACTGTGTTTTATGAGAAAATTATTTTTGATCATTGTCACTGTTAGAGAAGTTGTCGGCGAAATTATTTAAGGGGTGTGTGTGTGTGTGTGTGTGTGTGTGTGTGTGTGTGTGTGTGTGTGTGTGTGTGTGTGTGTGTGTGTGTGTGTGTGTGTGGTTGGCTGACAGAGAGGGACGCATTTAGAGAGACGCAGGTGGTGAGTTCCAGGCATGGAAAGTCTTTGGAGACTGTTCAAACCACCAGAGACCAAAAGAAGAACATTTTCATCTCCGCTTCTTTTCTCTCTTTTTTTTTTCATTTCATTTCATCATCGCTCACACTTTTTCCTCCTCTTCTATTCTATTTCTACATCCTCCTCTCTTCCCTCCCATCTCTATGTAAATTGCATGCATACTGCTCCATCTAGTGGCAGATCTTATTCATCCTGAAATCAGTGATGGGAGTGAGAGGGTCAGGAGGGAGTGAGGCATCTTCTACAACAAGGGAAGTCTTGATGTTCCCTTTAAAGGTCCAGTGTGAACAGTTTGTGTGAATTTGTTCCATTTCTATTGGTCAAATGGAATAAGTCATAATCACACAGAGGTTTCATGAGTGTTGAAGCACCTCGTGCATTGTTGTTTTCATGACCAGAGCAGGTTCTCTCTGTGGAGGCCGCCATTTTTTGGATTAACTAAACAACTTAGTGCTTTTATTTTCTTTTACATTTCCGCTGATAGGAAGTGAAATAATTGAATTTCAAATCTAATATTTGTCTGAGTCTAGTTGTATGTGTTATCTTCAGAATTCGCTTTAAAGGTGCAGTGTGTAAAATTTGGTGACATCTAGAGGTGCTCAAAAGATGTTTACTATGTCCACTCTGGGCTACTGTAAAAACATGGCGGACCCCCCACAGAGAGGACCCGCTCCTCATGTAAATATACATTAATGGGCTCATTTATTGGTAATGGAACAAAAAATACAACATTTAGGTGATTATAAACTAATGAACGTGTCAGGATGAAATAATGTTATTCATTTTTACAAGTTACATAAAAGACCAAAATCTTACACACTGCACCTTTAAGTCCACTCCACCACCACCACCACCATGGCCACCTCTGCCACCCCATGTTCCCAGTTGTTGTGCCAAGGCAAAGCCAAAATGTCTATCTATTGCTTTAATCATTGTATAAATATTGCAATGTTGACATCCAGTCTGGGAGGCCTGAGTGTGCCTGGCTCTCTCCAAAGTTCAGTGATGGGCAAACACACTCTCACATCCCAGATCTCACCATCATATCTGTTGTGTCATCCAATCACATGGACATGTTGATATTGATGAGCTTTCGATCTTAATGGGCGGAGCTTGTTAAGTAACTCCTGGTTTTCAGTCTTTTTTTAATCTTTTGATTGAACATATACTGTATATGTAAGACTAACCTGATACGATTGTTCTAAACATCATTTTAGTTTTAGTGACAACGGACGTTTACCAGAGGTGAGGTGAATGATACAACATGCGACTTCACCTCTAGATGTCACCAGATCTTACACACTGCACCTTTAACAAGTTTTATCATCTTTTTATTTGAGGCAATTGAAAGTATAAAGCGTTTTTCACATTGTTAGGACCACAAGTGTATGAAAGCAGGATGTTATAGGGTGTGAAAACTGTTTTAAACAAATTAAAGGTTCAGTGTGAAGGATTCAGAGGTCATGTCAAAAGACAAAAATACAATATCAGTCATATTTGTTTTTATTTGCTTACGATTATCTGAAATTACAAATATTTTTTTTTATTTCTGTCACTTTACAATAAGCCCTTTGTATCTACATTAAGATAAGCCCTTCACTATTGAAGTGTTTCCAAACCCAATCGCTGATTTTTTTATGGGGTGGCACGTAAGATAAGGGATGATGATAAGCTGGAAGCATTGTGTTATTTTTATATTTTGGGTTCCACATAATCCTTCACACTGAACCTTTATTCCGGCATCCTTAGGCGAGGGACTCAGCAATGATCTGATATTCAGATAAGAGCATAGATTCCAATAGTCTCCGTTAAGATGATGGTTTCTCTTTAGTGTTAAAGGTGCAGTGTGTACGACGTTGGCCATTTTTGTCACATCATAACATTTTACAAAACAATTAGATCCTGACATTGTCATGAATTGAGGAGCGGGTCCTCTCTATGGGGGCTGCCATGTTGTTGTTTTTTACAAAAGCAAAAGTTGACGTATTAAACATCATTCGAGTTTTAATGACAACTAAAGTCCACCATAGGGTCTCATAGGGTTACCAAATTTTGCACACTGCACCTTTAAACTAAGAGTTGTGGTTCTACCATGGGGCCACAACCACATCCACAGCATTCACTCTAAAGCTGAGTAGTGCAAAACACGTCCTCCTCTCCCTCCTAACTTCCCTTTTCTTCCTCCTCCACTGGTTTGTTTTGTTTTCTGCCCTCTCTCTCTCTCTCTCTCTCTCTCTCTCTCTCTCTCACTTCCTTTACTTGTCCTCCTTCTTCTGCTTTCTTTTCTCCCTCCCCGACCTCACGCTCTCTTGTTGTCTCATTTCTCTCTCTCCATCCTCCATGTCCTCTCTCTCTCCCTCTCTCTCTCTCTGCCGAGGGCGACCCGGCTGTGATGCTGCTTTAGATCCACTCCAGGGAGAGGTCCTGTGTTCCCGTGTGTCACCTGAATGCCCCAGGACTCCTAATGCTTTTGTTCATCCAAGTGTGTGTGTGTGTGTGTGTGTGTGTGTGAGAGTGTGTGTGTATCAGGTGCATTCTAATGGGGCTTGTATGTGGTTCATATCGTGGTTGTTCAGTATGCTGCACCAGATAACTCCAGGGAAACTCCAACACATCAACACCATAGACCGTATATAAAGATGGACGTAGCGTCCATGACGTCACCCATAGGCTTCTACAGAGGGTTGATGAGGCTCGTAGTGGGCGGGTCACCCGTCACCATAGGCATCTGGCCTAACTCCTCCCACTTCCTGGTTCATCCACAAACAGGCAAAGAGGCGGAGCACAGGAAGAGCTGGGTTGGGCCCATGGTGCTGTTGCAGCATCCACAGATGGTCGGCCCAACGGTCACTCCAGAGGCCACGCCCCTAAATTATGCGCAATTTCAAACCTCAATAACCTGTAAAGTTAACCATTTTAACATGGGGGTCTATGGGGATTGGTCTTCTGATTACTTCAATACAATGTCCTCAGATAACTTGCATCATTGCGTGACATTTCCTCAAATGTCACCATGAGTTTATCATGTTGAGCGAGACAGACAGTGAGACAGACTGTCTATCCAATGTCTTCCACTTATCCCAGGCCTCCCTCTCTCCGGCCAAGCCTTCCATTGCTTCCTGGCAGACCCTGGGATGTTCCCAGGCCAGATGGGACATGCAATCCCTCCAGTGAGTCCTTGGTCTTACACCTGGATCCCCTTCTGGTTGGACATGCCCAGTTGAACTCTCATAGTAAGACATCTAGCCCCAAAATGTACCATCACAACCATCAGGATTCAGTTTGGTCACGTGACATTGTGAGGTTGAAACTCAGAATATGAGCCAACAAGCCTTGACTGGATTTGTGGAAAAGCCAGAAAGACTGAGTTCTTCATATTCACGTAATGGGCAGGTCCGCTCTACAGTAGCCCAGATTGGACACACCAAACACCTTGAGTTTTATTGAGGACTAAGGGCTATGGTAAGATCTCTGAAGGTAAACTGAACACACATCAAACGTATGTGAATTCACACAGGCATGTGTTGGGTAATGAAAACAGTGGAGAGGGATCTTCACAACTGACTAATGTTATCTTTGGAAAGGGAAGGTGAGTCAGTGGGTGGTGGTGTTGTGGGTTGAGGTGAACTTCTTCTATATGATGAGCAAGCAAAGCAAAAACTTTCTTTCAGTTCCTTTTTCAAACCCGAGCAGCTGAGTTGTAAGTTATAAGGAAAAAGCCTTTGGCATCTGACAAAAGAAATAAGTTTAAACATGTTCAGCTCCTTCAGCACAAATGTTATGATGTTGCATTCACTGCCTCTGTATTTGGACCCTGTAATGAATGTGGATTGGTGACTAGTGGATTGAGTGAATCTGCAAAATATGTGACTACAAGATTATACAGTCAGATCAAAATCATTAATGAGGAGTCGCTGGTCTTAATGTGATGATGTGGTGAGACTTCAGGTGAGGTCAGGACTCCGTGTAGGTTGTGTCTCACACACAGCTGCACAAACAGTTTACTGACCTCTGCACAAGGGCATTGTTTAGTTGGAACAGGAAATGGCCCACCCCAAAGTGTTGGGACAAAGGTTGGGTGCAATTTTGTTTCCCAAAACAATAGTTCACAGCTTGGAGCTTTAGAAAGCTGTCGTGAGGTAAACAACTTTCTCACAATGTGTCTCCGACATCCTGTTTATTATGTTCAACACAATATGTGCTAACAAGCTAACAATTGCTAATTAGAAATAAACACAGTTGTGCCATGTTTTTTCTGATGGCACGTTTCGTGACAAGGCATCTAGAGGCATATTTGATCAATATTATTTATTATATCATTATTAGAAATTACTGCTTCTATCATTGCTGCTGTTA
The DNA here is from genome assembly GCA_016785325.1 of Chascanopsetta lugubris. Taxonomy (NCBI): domain Eukaryota; kingdom Metazoa; phylum Chordata; class Actinopteri; order Pleuronectiformes; family Bothidae; genus Chascanopsetta; species Chascanopsetta lugubris. The sequence goes on from JAFBJT010109373.1 coordinate 147,488, forward strand.
TAATGCTATGAATGTAAAAGACACTTAGTTTGTCCATTCAGGCCTATTGTAAAGGTATGATGGTGAAGCTTGACCACCAATGAAAATATAAAAGGCTGGTTCCTGTGTAATGAAAACAACTATTTATACAAGCAGTTGACAATATTCTCATGAATACATCAATACAATTATATCCTATTCTATTTCCGTCAATATAGAAAGCAAATTCCGCATGAATCATGCACACTGAATGCCGCTCCTTTATTCTGACTTAATTCAAAATGTTGTTTTGTACCATTTAGTGGGCTCTAGTGGTGAAGTTCCATATTTCAGCTGTAGAAATATCCTTAGCCTCATGTCCCCTTCATGGTTCCTTGCAGTGGTATGCAGTGGCATATTTCATAATATGGGGCTGTTCATGAAAAATCTGATTATAAAAAATATCATAATGTTTTTTAAACTGACACATTGTATATTTTTAAAAGTCACAGAATCAACCTTGTCTTCAACATCTTCAGGGCTCACAGTTGTCCAGTCCTTGAATGAAAGCGACATTTCCTACGGCCGTGAACGCACCTCGGTGGAGGCAGAGGCTGGTTTGTTGACTGACTTCGGCTGCACAGAAGCTGCGGTTCAAACTCAGCTAGCTCTGTCTGAGTTCACTTAATAATGTAACATGACAGTAATGTGACCGTCACCGCAGCTGTGGCCACAAGCTCCGGCTCTGGGAGATAATCGTCTGCAAGCGGATACACTGTTATCGGGGTGGTTTTTCCCCCTCCAACGCACCGCGACGTGGGTTTTTTTTTTAAGCTAGCGTTAGCCGAAGTTACTAGATTGACAAGATAGACTGCTAAAGTTCCTCCTGAGAGAGATGGGTAACGCCAGGCTGACCAGGGGCAGGTTATGCAGCAGGCCAGTGAGCTGAGCAAGACACGGAACCGAGGATGACATTCCGAGGATGGATTTCCACCACAAATACGTCGTCGTTTCCACAGAAAGCCGCGTCGAGCACTGATATTTGAGGGGCGGCGGAGCGGCGGTGTCCGGCCGTAGCTGTCAAAACTCTCGCTCGTCCTGGCCGCTGCGTTAGCATAGGAGGCTAGCAGCAGCGAGCCAGCTAGCCGAACGCCTGGCCCATATACCAAAGTAAGTGTTTGAAAGTCGCCAATAATTCACTGACAGCCACGTCTGTTTTGGTCTCGCAGGCACGCGCCAACCTACAACCTCCAAATGTAACGCGGCTACGTGGGTGAAATACACGCGCATTTGAATGTTTACGTGGTAATTAGGGTGAGCCGACCGAGGTGGGTGTGTAAAGCCGCTAGCGTTAAGTTAATCTATCGAGGCTATAGCTAATGGTAGCACACAAGATCATGGCCTGCGTGAGTTTCTGTCTCTGCAGCTAAGTTTCTCTCATTTGCCTGGAATCAATTGGTGGTCGTAGCCGCCTGGTGTGTAAACATTTATGTTTACTTCGCGACAGTAGACGCAGCACAGCGCAGTTTTCAGTCTATGGAGTACCGACATGTACACTCATAGGCAGGAAAGTCCACATGTATGTGTCAAGTGCGATGATAATAAAGTAGGTCAAGGGAAGGTTGTAAAATACCGTTATGTATGTCATTTTTTGCCATGAAATGTCTTGTTTCAGTTTCAGGCTAAATGTATTCTTTGGTTACTGACAGATGGGGAATTACCAGTCATTATTCTGGTGTTTTATGGCATTTCAACTATTTATATGTATGAATTGTAAGGCCAAGGCTGGCAAATCAGCCATGTATTGATTTACAGTGGGATTGGGTCCTCTGATTAGAGGCCACCGTGTGTCAACAGTAGCCCACAATGGACAAACTTAACACCCTTGAGGTTTTGCTGGTCACTGAAGGGCACTATAGCCTTTACTATATGCTTGGAATGAAAGGGTGAGGGTCTACAGATACAACACACCACCTTGCACCATTAAATTTGATTTAAAGGAGCAGTAAGGACCTTTTCGCAAAAAGGTTGTTTACAGTGACACCTGTGGCGGTGAGGCGAATTGCTGTCGCCATTCTAGCGTTTGTCCGGTGAAAGTGGGCGTCAACAAATTGAAAATAACTATTCATCCAGCTGGTAGAGGTCCGTATCAAACCTCGGAGTCAATGTGCAAGCTGGCAGACTTTAGGCTAGCAGAGCCACAGTCAGCTTTGGCTAGTGAGTTAGGCAACCAGACCAGGAGCCCGGAGACTCCGTTCAATAGACATCATACCCTGCATCAAATCTAGCTTGCTAGCTAAAGGCGCTACCAACGCCCTGGGACTACATGCTCTGGCGAGAGAGCACACATACCGGTAATACACGTGACACGGACATTATTTTCTCGAGCATTTGAATTGATTTTAATCTGTTAAAAAATGGATCAATGCACCTTTCAAATCAACACACTGTACTTTTTATTTTTGGCAATAATGTTTGGCCTAATCCATTTAAACCATTAAAGAATAGTGGATTGATATAAACTAACCAACAGTGGCAACACTGTTTACTTCAGTTTATTTTGGTTGCAAATACCAGTTCTGTTTTCTGACTGTTGCAAATCCATCATTTTCCTATGTTTGTCGTAATATTGCCCTCAAATAAGTAAACAGTAAAAATAATCACATTCATCTTTTTCTGTTCAGTTTTACAACATGAGTCGTATAGCATTACATTTTTGTACATAGATGAAAATAAATTTAAAAAAATTGTATAAAATGTAAAGAAGCCACACTCAGCTGAATTCCATATGAATATGATACAGCACAGTCACTGATGAGATCTTTCAGCAACCTCTCAAGTCATTACATGACATGTGGGTGCTGCAGTTTTTCATTTTCTTTTGTCCTGACATGTGGTGAAGTACCTGTTGAACTAAATTCATACATTCACCGTTTCCCATCCCAACCAAGGAAATCCTGAGCTAAATGAGTTGCAAATTGATATATTGAAAAACGTCATTTTGACAATACTCTTGACAAGAACTCGCAACAGAACTTAAATTAGAGGAACTGAATCTACTGAGTATTTCATGATATGTCTGCGGTGCCTTTAAACAGACGCAAGTAATCAAATTCCAAATTAGTTGCCAACCATTTCAATAATAGATTGATAATCAAACAATCAATTCATTTTTGCATCCATATAAAATTGAAATGTTCTTACTCTGATTTATACTTTTCAATTAATCCATCATAGATTGTTACTTATTCTTAATCAATGTATTTTTTCACTGTAATGTGAAGGTGCATTTTGAAGAGTTTAATATCTAGTGGCCTTTTCTTTAAAAAAACAAAAGAAAAATGTCAAAAGCTGTATCACAATTTCAGCTCTTGCCTTGATTTAATACTGAATTTTAATGTGTATGTGTGAGAAAAAGGGGTTGTAAATATTCTGCTCCAGGGGCAAAATGTTAACATCTCCCATGAATTATTGTACTCGCACCCTTTTCCACTTTCACCCAATTAATCAATCCGAAAATTATATGAAACTCGATTATCTGGTATTGGAATGTCATGCAGCAAGTGTTACAAATCTGAATTCTCTCTTTATAGAGTCACTTCTTCTTGCTAGAGACCCCTCACTGCAGCGAACCTATTTTTGAATTAGATTGACAGATTTTATAACCTTTTTGCAAACAATGGTTCCTCTGTACAGCAACCCTTGTATAATTCTTGAATTAACAGTGTTGGACCATGTTTCCTGATCATGATATGAACGTTATCACACTTTTGCTTTGAAAAATAAGATGTCATTATTCCTTGCTGCTGTTTTGGACTTGAAGGTTCAGCGCGCCTTGCCGATGGCCTCCCTGCCAGCCATGGGCACTGTGACGGACACATTCCCCACCGTGCACCAGAATGGGAACGCCCACCGGGATTCACCAGACACAAGACCGGCCGCTGCTGTTCTGCGGCTTAATTTCTACCACAGCGTTCAGGAAGGGGCCGACTGCAGCTCGCTCAGCTACCCACCTGGTGACTATATGGCAGAGGAGCTGTGTATAGATGCAGCCAAGGCATGCAGTGAGTACCGAAGCCCCCCATCCCCCCCATTCATGTGTTTTATGTAACTCGGGGCATAAGTCCCAAGATAAGGTTATCGAGAGGCCACAGTGAGACCCATCAGCAGAAAAATCTGCGGGCTTTGTTTACAGTCTGTCCAACCTTCTTTACTCTGTTGAAGGATATGTGTAAATATGGTGGCTGCGCTTTGTAATCCAATATCGAGTGCAACGCAACAAATACACAAAGGAGCCGCTGGGCTCACCTGCATGTCGTTGGAATTGTCCTTGGTTTTGTGTTTGATGATAAACCAAACACAGCTGACATTTTAGATAGTCTGCTTTGGACCCCCGTTCACTCATGTTGCCACTTGAAACAGTTTCCCACTGGGCTGTTCAAGTGTGAATCTGCTTTGTGTGTTACGAGTGAAGTCATTAAAGGGTTAAAGCCAGAGTTGGTCGAAATAAAGGAGGAATGTCTGTTTGTATTTTCGTCCTCATCCAAAGAATATTCCGGCCTCACCTCTTAAAAATACAACCGATCCGTTCAACAGTGTGGAGAAAACAGAAATAGAGGTAAAGGTTAAATTGATACTAATAAAAAGAAAAATATAGATTTTGTGTTTTAAAGTCCAGTGTGTCAGATTTTGGTGAAATTATTCCAATATCCATTGGAAGAATTCTAATCGAAGCAAATATACTTCTGTTGTTTGGGTCAATAATGCGTTTATGTGTTCATTAACCTAGAATCAGCCCTGTTTGATTATACAGAGCAGGTCCTCTCTCTGGAGGCTGCCATATTGCACCTCCATGTTTTTACAGTTGCCCAGAACTGACAAACTAAACACCTCTTGCGATGTAATGAAAACTGCCTCGGTTCTTCAGAGCGCTCGGAAAGAAAGTGAGATGAAGGGTGTTCAGCTGCAATGTGCAGCTAGATCAGGGTCATTGTTTGTCACTTCTGAAAATATTGCAAAACAATTACATGTTGACATCTTAATGAAAATATCATAACCTAAATGTTTTATTTTTTTCCTATTACCGTTAAATGAGCCTATGAATGTATATTTACATGAGGAGCGGGTCCTCTCTAGGGGGCCGCCATGTTTTTACAGTAGCCCAGACCATTGCACCATAGGTTCACCTGCATACTCATAAGAGGCGGTGGATACAACATGGAACTTCACCTCTATATGTCACCAAATCTTACACACTTGCAGCTTTAAGCTGTCAATTGCGACATCTAATATAAATGAAGCAAAAGTGAATTCATGTCAATGCCCTGGCCCATGTGCATGTGGGGTTATTGGAATTGTCTCGCTATTTAAAGGGATCCATTTTTCATATCAATCGATAGTCTTTATTCTACTCAACACACCTTTAATAAAAACAAGCCCCCCGCATCACACTTCTATGCATACTCTCAAAACAATGTGCTTTCTCTTTCTTCATCTGCTTCAGGTATTTCCCCTTTGTACTGCAATCTGTTTGGTCTGTACCGAGAGCGGGACGGCCTGTGGTTTTCACCCAACCACATCTTTCAGCTCGATGAATCGGCTTCAGAAGATCTGTTTTTCAGAATGAGGTAACCGTGTTTTGTTTACATATCGTCTCTGTCGCACCCCCCCCCCTCAGATTTGCAATGTAAATATCCTCATGACCTAATGTATTTACCTATTTTCGCACATTTTCCACAGGTACTACTTCCCAGGCTGGTACAGTGGTGGAGCGTCTCGAGCTTTTCGCTACGGAGTGGCCAAGGGCTCCGAAAGCCCCGTGCTCGATGACTTTGTCATGTCGTACCTCTTCTCTCAGGTAAGGACCTCAGCACACAGCTACCGCCATTATTGCATATGCAGTTTGGAAATGAGGGCGTATGATGAGTGTATTAGAAGGGGAGGCAACAAAGAATTGATTTTACCGAATGTAAAATAGTTGAAGGATCATTTGCTAATCGATCCAAGCCTGTTTAAAAGTGTAACATACCTCACGAAGTGCATTACCCAGGCACTATGCAGTTTAATATACTCAAAACTAATATATTTGTTTTCGTGGCATAGATAGTTCTTTGTAGGGGCACTATCCAAGGCTGTATACTGTTTTTCAAAATGACCAAATGTAGCTTTAATCTTTTTTTTTTTAAATCAAATTATGGAAAATATCATTTAAAAGATACATTTACGATCAAAATAGTGTTCACATACAGTCTGACAGATCAGCATTGTTTGTGTTGCTTCTCAGCCCAGTATTCAATTAGGAAACATATCTGCAATGAGTGATGGAACATCAGCTGCTTTAGATGCTAATGATGACCTCACGTCTCTTCTGTAACGAGTGTTCAACGAGTTGTTTTGATGTTTGTGGGTCATCTCTTGCAGCGACACGTGATGTGTAGCGTAATTAGATTTGTGAAGTATCAGCATCCACAACAAATTCCGACAGTCGTGTGGCTGCATTCACCAAGTCTTACAGGTGTTGCTGGACAGGAGCCATGGTTTTACAAACTGCCACAAGTAATACTCGTTGAGCTGTTCAATGTATGGTCAGTATGAAGTAGAAAGATGTATGGAGGGCGCGCCTTCTCCCTCGAGCCCCCTACAATCATATCACTATTTACCCAGACTAAGCGTCTAGTGTACAGCACCCTGTTGGCCAGATGTTGCAGCACCTGGGCATGGTCCATCTTATCTAAGGCTTTGAAGTTCCAAGCAAGCAGCACCCTCACCACTGCTGGCTGTTAGACATCTGTGCTCACTGAGCAGGAATGTGTGACTTTACCCGCCGTTGGCATCAGGGGTCCGACTTTACAACATGCGATTTCACCTGCAGTTATCTCTTATTCCCTCACACAAAAATGGATAACTACACATACTACGTAAGTCAATAATCCCACAGATGTCCGTTTAGGTCACATATGTTGGATTTAAGTTTGAATAGATTCCAAGTGATTTTGTGTGGTTTAATAGCATCACGTTTTATTTTGCTAACTATCCGTCGTCGGTTTAAGTATTCTCTGTAATCACATTTTGTTGTTTTGCCCACATGGCACCAGCAATCAAATCTGTGTCGAGCAGGAGGAGCAAAACACTCCACATGGCATCTGAGTGAACTAAAGGATTATGGGGGAATTTCGCTTGTGGAAATCTGCTGCAGTGTCTCGTTGGAAAAGCCTAAAAGGGAGAGGGGAAGCGCAGCTGCGGGAGTCATCTGAGGGTGTAGCGCATTGTGTTTACTGCCATTAAGCCACTACTTATGCTCGCGTTCACGCTGGAGTCTGGACAGATGTTGTGTTTCAGTTCTGTGAAGGAGGCGTTGAACTCCTGTGTAATCTAGTGCCGTGGTTCTCCCCTGGTCTGGCAATTACCCCCTAAATCAAGGCACGTTTTCTGTGAAATGGCAAGATGATGCAGTTTGATGGTGGACTGAGCTTTTCCCCCTTTTTTGTCCTCAGCATAAGAAAATCCACATTTCATGTCTTTGGTGTCGTAATTGCGTTTCATGGCCTATTAGCATATGTAAACAAACGTTGCTGCTTGTCTTTCATTTGCGAAAAGACAGGCGTCTGTTCATCCACTGTTTAGGAGCGTGAACAGACGGCACTCCGATGCATTTAGAAAAATCCCCTTCAAAATAAGAGCACAGGCCTGTGACCCACTTTTGGGATGCAACCCACCAGTTGAGAGCGTTGTTGACAGTGTTTCCCACAGAATTGGAATGAATCTGTGGGGGTGGCTGTGAGAAGCAGGTGGGCAGTATATCACATGTACACTGTACAATCGGTATAAGAAATGTATATGTTGCCACATCTCCTGCTCTGGCTGTCAGTCCCACCTGTTGCCTCTTCCCCTGCTGGCTCTCTCTCAGCAGTATGTTGGCTGCAGTCCTCTTCCTCTCCCACATTTCTCATATTATCCCTTCTCTGACCCTCCCTCACTGACTCAGCTGCACTGGATAGACGACTCCTAATTCCCAAGTATGTTTTCTTAATTCAGCTGTAACTCAATTCCAGCAATTTGTGGGAAAATATTTTCCCCCTGGATTGTGGGAGTGCGGAATAATTGTTTGTACGATTTTTCATTAAAAGTGCAGTGTGTACGATTTCGAATGGTGGGGGGGAAAATCCAACGCATCAATTCCATGCGTGCATTTGTTATATTCATGACCCTTAAATGAGACCATTCATTTACATGAATGTGACGGGCACGTCCTCTCTATGGGGGCAGCCATGTTTTTTCAGTGGACATACTAAAGAGCTTTTGAGTTTTAATGACAACTGAGGGTTCTCCTGCGTGCTCGTAAAGGTGAGGTGATGGATACACTGGATCACTGGTGGTGACTAGATGTCACGAAAATCGTACACACTGCACCTTTAAGCGAGCTGTCCTTTCTGCAAGGAAAAGCAAACCAGCAGTCTTTCCTCCTGCACATACACATGAATCAGTGTGAACAGAGGGGAGGAGCCACTCGCACAAAGAGACGATACAAGATAGAGGGCAACTCCGCGATAACACAAAGCGGCTCCATAATAACACAAGATTTTTCACATTTCACATGACAGTGGGAACGTTGGGAAGGGAATCTCTGCTTTCGCCAACAATAACTAAGTGTAAACCTCGATTAATGACTATGCTTGCCTGTTTGTGCCTCAAAGAAGTTCTCTGTCTGATCAAAAGCCTGTATTAAAAATATGTTTTGCACCCATTGAGTTCACAGATGCTCCCATTACTACTTTGTTTCATGCTCTGCTGCTCCAGCAGCGCTGTCTTTCTCCTCGTGTTTTACTACAATGATTCCGATCCTGAGGGGGAGGGGGATTTCCACTTTCTTCAACACTGAGAGATTTATTTTTTCACATTTTGGATTTAGATGAATGATATCTGGCATGTTTTGGGGTGTTTGTGCCGTTAGGTGCAGTACACTTGTGAGTGCAGTTATCTAAAAACACAAGTAATCAAACAATAAAGCAAATATAATGCACTTTAACATTGTTGATGTTTGAGGTCGTTTGCGACGATTTTGACGTAAAAAAAAAAAAAGAAGACAAGTGATTACCTTGCGTTGCTTCATCGTTAAAACTATTCAAGACGATACAAAACAGGAGCAGTAACCATGATGGCAAATGACCCGGCACGGAGGTCATTCATTGGTCCGTTGCTTTCAGCTGTCATCAGTACCATCAGCACTACACTGACCTGCAAGTAGACATGAAAACAAAGTTTGTTCCAGTGACTGACCGTGTGTCAGGTTGTACAAACCTGATCTCAGAGCAGCTGTAGATGATGTCATGAAGATAACAGCACTTACAGTGGTTGTATTTGAGTATATGTCCCTAACTTAAAGCGGTAAAGACACTGGGGTTATACAAGCGTTTGGATTCCTCCAATGTCGCACCCATGCCGCATAACTGTGGAGCCTGGCTGCTTCCCATTTGTGTTAATAAAAAGCAGGCAGACCGCACAATTACTTTACTTAATCATCTGCACCAGAGTTTATTTAGAGGCTTATCTGAAATCAGATATTTTCAGTAAACATAACCTGAACCTGACTTTTGTATTTGATATGAGTATAAGGTAAAGCACACACACATACACAAGTGCATGACATAATGCAAGCTACTACTCTGATAAATGTGCGCACATGTAACTGTTTGTGCGTAAAGTGCTGATGTCGGTGTGTTTCTCGCTTCCTCTTTGTGCAGTGGAGGAATGACTTTGTCAACGGCCTGGTGAAGATCCCCGACTCCCATGAGACTCAGGAGGAGTGCCTCGGAATGGCTGTGCTTGATATGACGAGGGCGGCCAAAGAGCAGCAGATGTCACCGCTGGACATTTATCACATGACAAGGTACAGATGGAAAACAAAGACTGTAATCAGTTCTCTGGAAGTGTGAAATGATGTTGCAGTAAATTGTTACTGTTGCCAAAATGCAACTTATTGAGGTAATAGCACTTTTCCTTTTGATTTCGCTTGTTATTTTCGTTTGCTACATATCACCACCGTCTTCCTGTATGGGTGGTTTCAGAGGGCATTCAAATTGTCTAGGTGCATAAAGAGCGCCCTCTGCTGGACACCAAGACATAGGGGTTCTGGGATATTCTGGGCCATATATTTTGAAAGGGTACAACTATGAACTTTTCCCCCAAGTTTAAGTGAAATTTGAATTCCAAATAAAATGTGACAATTTTCCAAGAATGAACAGGTATGCTTAAATTAGATAAAAACATATGAGTCTTAAGATGTGACAAAGATGTTCTTTTTTTTTTCTTCAATAAAAGTGACACTTCGACATTCTTTATATAATATGCCCAATAAGATTAAAACATCTGCGTTGATACTGATCACTTTTTTTTGTTCAATCTCCTCCAGCTACAAGTCCTTCTTGCCCAAGGACATGAGAACCCAGATCCAGGACTGCAATTTCTTGACTCGCAAGCGAATCCGCTTCCGCTTCAAGCGCTTCATCCAGCAGTTCAGTCAGTGCCGGACCACAGCGCGCGATCTCAAGCTGAAGTACCTCATCAGCATGGAGTCCTTAGAGAAAGGATTCTACACGGAGACCTTCCAGGTCAAAGAGCTGAAGAGGGGACAGGTCGTCGTCCTGGTGGGAGCGGACACAGGCATCCAGTGGTGTCGAGAGAATTCCAAAGATTCTGAAGAGGTTGGTTCCGTTATGAAAGATTCGTTTCTATATTTCAATGACTTTAATCAAATTTAAGTATCAGAGCTACATTTGTCTGCAGCTCTTAAAAACTAAACTGCTCTTAGACATGAGTGTGTAGATCAGGGGTGTCCAAACCATGGTCCACGGGCCAACAGCGGCCCACCAACAATTTTAATTGGTCTGCAGCAAATTCTAAAAATCGAATGAAACGTCTCTCACATGCAATGTGCACTTGATTTAATGGAGCAGTGTGTAAGAATTGGTGACATCAAAAGATGAGTGTGTTGTATCCATCACCTCACCTTCACCCTATGGCAGACTTCAGTTGTCATTCAAACTCAAAAGTGGGCTAATGTAAAAGCACGGCGGCCCCCATAGAGAGGACCCGCTCTTCATGTAAATATACGTTAACGGACTCATTTAAGGGTAATGGGAAAAACCTATTGCATTTTGGTGATTCTAAATTCATGAAAATGTTAGTATGTAATTGTTTTGTAATATCTTTAGAATTGACAAAAATGACAAAAATCGTACACACTGCACCTTTAACACTAGAAAAATCTGCCGCCTCATCGAAGATAACGAAGCAGTGCATGTCTGGATGTGAACACAATGAGTTAGATCCTCAAGAGTTGTATTTCTTATTTCTTTGGCTACAGGAAATGCTTGTTTTGTAAGACAGACTTCGGGGTTTTGTAGAAGAATACTAAGTGGGGATCTTTTGTTGCTGTTTGTCCAGGAGCTGCAGACCTTGTGTGATTTCCCCGATGTCACGGACATCAGCATCAAACTCGCCAGCAAAGAGGGCACAACGGAGAGCCGGGTGGTCACCATCAACAAACAAGATGGAAAGAATATGGTGGGTCCCCTTTTAAACCCTTGTCTCTCTGTTGCATTAAAGAACAATCATCCCATGGCCTTTTGTCGTGTTTCCTTCTTTCAGGAGCTGGAATTTACCAGTTTACCCGAAGCACTCTCGTTTGCGTCCCTCATTGACGGCTACTATCGGCTGACTGCAGATGCTCATCACTACCTTTGTAAAGAAGTGGCACCACCGAGGCTTGTGGAGAGCATCGTCTCCCACTGCCATGGTCCAATTTCGTAAGTAAAGAACAACAAAGCTCTTAAGCTGATAGCTGACATCTTGGATTTGTGTCCGTACTCTACAGCACAGAGGTTCTCTGACTCTGTAGCTTCTCTGAACATGGATTGCTGATATATCCCCCTATTTAGACGTTTGTCATCATTGCATGATGTCATCATGCAAGGCGCAGACATACGTGTGCTCCAAATGTAGTGCTTTGCTCATGTCTATTTTGGAATTATCAATCATTTCCAATTTGATTTGTTTCATTTGAGACTCATTTGTTTTTGTTTTCGCAGAATGGAGTTTGCCATCAACCGACTTCAGAAGTGCGGGAACAAGCGGGGCCTTTACATTTTGAGGTGCAGCCCCAAAGACTTCAACAAGTATTACCTCACGTTCCCTGTTGAGGTAGGCCGCTCTGCTCGGTAGCTGCCGGCACATTCTCACCAAAACAAAATGCTTTCCGCCTCCTTTCATTCAGCAATTGCAGCTTAGATTTGTTCACACCACAGAGATCATAAGTTCCCCTTCAAAAGTACTGGAGTCCTCTGACTTCAAGAGAGGATGTGGAGCAGAGAATCATTTGAACAGTGAGAGAGGCTGACGGTCTCTGTGTGCGCCGTCCTTCACGTTTAGTTTCACATTCTTGTTTTGGTCTGGTATCCAACAGAGGTTGGCACCAGCTAGTCTGGCTCCACTTGTTTTCGGATGAAGCAGATCCGGGGTCAAAGCGGTTACTCCTCCAAAAGATACTAAAACTTTCAATGAGCACCATTCTCTCAGGTGACGCACGTTCATGGCAGCCATGTTTTCAGGCTGCTGTAGGTTTCTGTTCCTTTCCCACAGCGACGACTGCATGCTGCTCTCTTTCTCATTTCTACTCTTGTTCTCTCTCAGGTGTGCGACACTGTCGAGTACAAGCACTGCCAGATAACCAGATCTGCCAATCGGGAGTTTAATCTCAGTGGAGCCAAAAGAAACTTCAGCAGCCTTCAGGAACTACTCAGCTGTTACCAAAAGGAAACTGTGCGTTCGGAACGCGTCATTTTTCAGTTCAGCAAGAGCTGTCCACCAAAAGCCAAAGGTAAACACAGTCAAGTTGACTGAAGCCTTTGATGTGTTCCTTGATATGTCCACTAGAGGGCTCCAACAAACAGCATGCACTTGATTGTTTTTTTCCATTTTAATTTCTTTTTTTTCTTTTTTCTTTTGTTTTTTTTTAGAAAAGTCCTGCCTGCTTGTTTGCAGGAGCAACAAGGGCTCAGAAGTGCCTCTCTCTCCATCGCTGAATCGACACAATATCAATCAAATGGTGTTTCACAAGATCAGAAAAGAAGACCTTGAATTTGTAAGTTTGGTTTTCATTTCAAGATGCGAATTATTTTAGATAATCACCTCTCAAGGGCCGAAACTGAATGTGTGTGATTTCATTGTAACTGTCAGATGGAAAGTCTTGGGCAAGGGACATTTACGAAGATATTCAAAGGCGTCCGCAAGGAGCTGACGGACTATGGACAAGTGCATCAGACCGAAGTCGTCATGAAAGTGCTGGACCATGCGCACAGAAATTACTCTGAGGTTTGTGTTACTCTCAACGTATGTCCGTCAGATACCCGATTGAAAGGGTTTCAAACTCTTTTCTCCCTTTGTCTTGCCCCTCAGTCTTTCTTTGAAGCTGCCAGCATGATGAGTCAGTTGTCCCACAAGCATCTGATCTTGAACTATGGTGTTTGTGTCTGCAGAGAAGAGAGTAAGTCTGCTTCAGAGAGATGTATCACCCCCCACTAGATTATATACATCCCGTTAGATTTACAGACACGTTCAATGGGTGTCATGACTCAAAAAGTCTACTTCTGCTATTTATAGTTCATTACTCCTGATCTCTTCCAGACATCATGGTGCAGGAATATGGGAAGTTTGGCTCCATGGACACCTACCTGAAGAAGAACAAGAACTCCATCAACATCCTGTGGAAGCTTGAGGTGACCAAACAGCTGGCCTGGGCCATGAACTTCCTGGTACGGATCCACATTTTGTTTTCAGAACTAACGGCAAACATCCACAAGGCTGACAAATCTTCTCTGCACCTTCAGGAGGAAAAACAACTTGTCCATGGGAACGTTTGTGCTAAGAATGTCCTGCTGATCAGAGAGGAGGACCGGAGGCTGGGAAACACCGCCTTTATCAAACTCAGCGATCCTGGCATCAGCATCACCGTCCTGCCCAGAGAAAGTGAGTGTGTCCTCGCTTCACCGAAATGTAATGCACCCCAGTCTCCACCTGAGGGCAGATGGTACCTCTCTTACGAGTATGGTGGAGAGGAGAGTGTGGAGATCATTCCCTTGGTGGCTCTAATCAAAGGTTGAATGTTTTTCTTGATAATCAGTCCTGGTAGAGAGGATCCCCTGGGTTTCCCCCGAGTGTGTCGAGGACCCTGCCAACCTGAGCCTGGCGGCAGACAAGTGGAGCTTTGGCACCACACTGTGGGAGATCTGCAGCGGTGGAGAGAAGCCTTTAGAAACACTTGACAACTCTAAGGTACAATTTAATGGCTGCGAACACAAACTGCTGTAGGCTTCTCTAGCTACTCTCACAACAAATAATCTATTCAGTTTTTTCTAAATAGAAGGCAATTCATTTGATCGGGTGTGTTTATAGTTGAGGGCATTAAGTGCACTATGCACTGAAATGAACTTAAAAAGTAATCTTTTCCCTCTTGTTTCACATGATATACGCTTCCTCTTTGGATTTGTATCTATTTGAAACAAGAATAAAAAAAATACAAATATTATCAGAAGGATCCAAATGAGCTTTTATCTCTTCACGTGATTCATTCGCATTGTTCTCTGAAATGTCGGGCAGAAAACGCTCTTCTACGAGGACCGCCACCACCTCCCCGCGCCGAAGTGGACCGAGCTGGCGAATCTGATCACCAGCTGCATGGACTACGAGCCCACGTTCAGGCCCACCTTCCGCGCCGTCATCCGTGACCTCCACAGCCTCTTCACACCCGGTAGGTGTCACCACCCTTGCCAGAATTCCCCGAGTTGAGTCAGAACAATGTATGTAGCTCACGCAAGTCTTGAGATTCAAATATTCTCACGCTGCAGATGAACTCATGCAACATTCCATTTGGTTATGTTTGGAACAGTAAACATAACCGGTTTGAATTAATGGTTTCAGCAGAAATAGTGGGCATGGATGCCATCGCAGCTGTCATGCTTTAAAAAAAGAAAGTGGCCACATCGTTATCTAAAATAATTGTCTGCCTTTTGCATCCACAGATTATGAGTTGATCATGGACAGCGACATCCTCCCCAACAGGACCACGGGCTCTGCCTGGTCAACCGGGAACTTTGAGAATCAGGAGCCGGCTCAGTTCGAAGAGAGACACCTCATATTCTTGCAGCAGCTGGGCAAGGTTCGGAGAAGCTGTGCTCAACTCCCGTATCCGTCTCCCTCAACGATATTCTGTGCCTTGCCGTGTGCACATTGTCACGACAAAACCAAAACAACACGTTGCTCTCCCTGTGTTTTAGGGGAACTTTGGCAGTGTGGAGATGTGTCGATATGATCCGCTTCAGGACAGCACGGGGGAGGTGGTGGCTGTAAAGAAGCTCCAGCACAGCACGGCAGAGCACATCAGGGACTTTGAGCGGGAGATCGAGATCCTGAAATCTCTGCAGCATGAGAACATCGTCAAGTATAAAGGCGTCTGCTACAGTGCAGGTACTGTCGACCGTCCCGTGTTGACAAATTCTCTTTTATCATGTGATTATCAACCCGGTTCGTTTAGTGTAAACTAGACCTTTGTTGTATTGTATGTGTTTGTTTATGTGACGTCGTCTTTGGTCGTTTGTTTTGCATGAATATGGATGTTAGCGCACACTTTTGGACCACATTTATAGACATGTGCTGTCTGTGAACACGACCTCAAGGGAGGTCTTCTCGATGTAAGAGGTGCCGTGTTTGGATAAGTACTTTGAGAATGTGTTGCACTTGATTTTAAAGCAAGTACAGATGTGTGACAGTCAGAGGCTCACTGTTGCTTTATAAGTCATGTGAGTACACAACGCAACAACACTCATTTAAATGACAGGTCGTTGTGGAGTTGTTTTTTTCATCTCTAGTGCTTTGGAGGTCATTCATGGAAGCATGTTCCACCTGTTTGTAGCTGTTATGTTCGTATGTTCAGTTTGTCCGTTTTCGTCTCTTAAGGTCGACGGAATCTCCGCCTCATCATGGAGTATCTGCCCTTCGGAAGCCTGCGAGATTACCTCATGAAAAACAAGGAGAGGATCGACCACAAGAAGCTCATACATTACACCTCTCAGATCTGCAAGGTCGCTCTCTCGCTCTCTCTCTCTCTCTCTCTCTTGTTCTCTCGCTCTCTGTCTGTCCCGTTCTGTGATGACTTGCTGATGGCCAGAGCCACTAATGCCAATTCCATGTTCTGGCTGTGTGTTGACAGGGCATGGAGTACCTGTCGAGCAAGCGATACATCCACAGAGACCTGGCGACAAGGAACATCCTGGTGGAGAGCGAGCAGAGGGTGAAGATCGGAGATTTCGGGCTAACGAAAGTTCTACCTCAGGACAAAGAGTACTACATGGTCAAGGAGCCGGGAGAGAGCCCCATATTCTGGTGAGACTCTCTCCTCACACTCCATTCCAGCTCGTTCAATAATTTGTAAATAATTGATACGTTCCCTTTACTATGTCGTGTCGAACTGGTTTTGCGACATTTGTAACTGATTTAACTGTAAAATGGTTCAGCGAACTCACTGACGCTTTCATTTCCAGGTATGCCCCCGAGTCACTGATCGAGAGTAAGTTCTCCGTAGCATCGGACGTGTGGAGCTTCGGGGTTGTACTTTACGAGCTCTTCACCCACAGCGACAAACTCTGCAGCCCTCCTGCTGTGAGTAATTACACATAATGTGTCCATTCAAACCCTTAATGTGCAGAAAACAGTGATGAAATTGTTCAACATTAAATGTGGCTTGAAGGACGTAAGAGTTTATTCATCCTGTTGATCATTTTCCATTCCTTTTCTAATCTGTCTGTTCTTTCGTTCTCCTTCCTCTCAGGTTTTCATGTCCATGATGGGGAACGACAAACAAGGACAGCTGATCGTCTATCACCTCACTGAACTCCTGAGATCAGGCAGCAGGCTGCCTCAACCTCTGGGATGTCCTAATGAGGTACCAACACATGCTGCTCCCTCCCTCCTGAAAGAGAAACTCACGTCACAAACATGCAACACATGTCTTTTTCATTCATCCACATTTTTTATGGAATGAAAATGTATATATGTGTATATGTAATGTGTGTGTGTGTGTCACTCTGCAATAACACAGACAAACCGATAAAGGACACAGAGCCTAAACAATGGTGGCAGTGAACTACTTCTTTTTCTGGTTTCTGTTCAAGCGCCTCAGTTTAATTCAAAACGTTAGCAAGTGTTTCTGGCCAGGATTGAAAACAGAACATCTCCTCCTTTTCTTGTTTGTGATTCCACTGCAGCAGAGTTTGGGCACTGCCCGCTGGAAATACTCCTCTGGTCTGTGTTGCTGCATCGTGCAGTGACATTGGTTACGTGACTGGATCTGCATGTTGGCGGTGGGATAGTAAAAACGCCTGAGCCGCTCTAACTGTGTGTAACTGTGAAAAAGATGATGGAAGCAAAATGATTTGTTAACCAGGTCACCTTTTCATTTGTATTTATAACAATCGCTTTTGTTTCTTGCGCATGAAGCTGATGGTGAGGTTTCTCTGTGTGTGAGGAGAAACCAGCTTTTTTTTTTTTAACCTTAATTCACCTTTCCCTGCCTCCGCCCCACAGATGCATGAGATCATGGAGGAGTGCTGGGACAACGATCCCGACCTGCGTCCGTCCTTCAAGGAGCTGGCCCTGCGCATCGACCTGTTCAGGGACAGCAAGGAGTTCTAGAAGCCACCCAAAGTGCCCCTGCTCCTCTTCGGCAGCACAGGCAAAGGGACTGAAAACGGCCAAAACACGAGCCCCACCCCCCCCACCCCCCCCCTTGTTGTGCCAGGGCTGTTTGTGACTGGAAGGTTCAAATCTTGGACCAGCTGAAAAAAACCTCTGCCATGGTGCCTTTGTGCAAGGCACTTAAATCTATTCCTCGTCTTTTCGTCAGAAGAGTTGGTTCGCAGAAAACTGAACTGTTGTCAAACATCCTGGATTCGACTTTTTGAGAAGATTTAAAAATAGACTTTTGGTAGATTATTGCCAGCTCTGAAGCTAACGATGCTTGCGTCAAGCAAGGTCTCTGTATATGTTGGTCTGTGCGTGTGTGTGTGTGTGTGTGCACGTGCGCGCGCGTATGTACTATGTGTGTGTTTGTTTGCGCTAGCAGGGCTAGCTCTCGTCCGGACTGATAGAGCTGAGTGTTTCCCCTCCAATGTGTGTACATACTGACAGTATATTTGTGTACATATGTCCAGAAAATTTTTATAATTTTTATAAAATGGAAAAATGTCCTAAATGATACATTTGCCAGCCAGGTGTCAGGTGAAATGAAGCGCGTACAAAAGTGATTTAAAAATCCATTATTGTTTTATGTTTTCGTCGTGAGAGGTGGTGTGAACATTAAAGAAGATTAATTCAGCAGTGTTATCTGACGAGCAACGACTGGAGTTTTTAATGTCCAACTGCCGTTTATACTATGACACACTAACAGAGTGCTTTCTGTGTATTGTCCTACATTAACACCATATTGTTATTTTCAATGTATGTATGGAATTTGCATATCGTATCCGTCACCTCACCCTCTCCATCCGAGCATCCAGGAGAAGCTTTGGCACGCGTCAGTGTTCATCTTTGTTACTGTCATGAAGTCTTTGTTTACTTTCAGATGCTATCAGGCCCTTTGCCAGTTGGAAGAGATGATCTTTAAAGGTGGAGTGTGAAGAATTCAGCGGCATCTCATTTCACTCAATACACGCATACGCCTACGCAGGATAAAGGTACAGTGTGTTTCTATTGGTAGAAATGGAATCTTGTTTTCTTTTTTTTTTTACTGATGGTCTATGAAGTTCATATGAGTTGATTGAGTACTGAAAAGTACAATTTGTTTCATGAACCCCGAATGAGTTATTTGTATTTATGGCAGACTCCCCTGAGGGAGGCGGCCTGTGTTGCACCATCATGTGTCTACAGTAGCCCAGAATGGACAAATGAAAGACATTTTGAGTTTGAATGAGGACTGGAGGCCGCCATAAGATCTCTTACATCATGCATGGAGACATGCTTCATATTTAGCAGTAGTTAACCTACGTTTATATTTTTTAAATTCAGTATTTATCTTATTTCACCCTTAATTTGAATTCAAACTACTTGGCAATAAAAATAATTATATTGTAGATCTTGAAGGGAAGGGAAAGAGGGGTATACACCTGTAACATCTGTGGTCACCACTAGATGTCACTAAATTCGTACACGTCTGTTACTCTGCATCCAGATGATTATATACTTCTTTTGAAAATATCCGCATACTTATTTGATTTTCAGTTTGCGATAGAATCTACAATATTAAATAGAAATACTAATGACATACTTGTCCTTGAATCACCAGGACACAGACACCTGTTTTAACAACTTGTGTACACTGCAAGGCTTTGTAAGGTGACTGTGGGCGGGACTGTGGGCGTGGCTTATGAGGTTGACTGATGTGTGTCAGCTGTTTTGAGGTGACTGGTGTTAGTTAGTGGGATAGAAGCTGCTTTGATTTAGAGGAGACAAGTTGAAACGGTAGAAAAAGAGGAAAAACGTGATTCGGACAAGAGAAGAAGAAAAATGATTTATTTTTTATGTTTTTTTTCAAAGTCAGCAGGTTGTGACAGTTTCCGCTCACAGAGACCCAGAAAACATGTTTGAGTCAGGAGAGCAGGAGGAGCAGCTCGGACACGAGGTGAGTTTTATATTTCTATGTATTCTGTCCGTATGTCTGTCTTTGTTTTATTTTTCCAGCTGTTCACATTCTGAGTTTGTGTCAATATCATCTTTAAATGCGCTGATTCAAATTCACTGCCCGATTACACGCAAACATCTCTTGCGCTATTTACCGCCCTCTAACGGTGAGCTCGTGGAACTGCAAGGGGAAAGTGTAACTTGAAATTATTGTTGTGGAAGTTATTTTCTACCTTACGAAAACAAAATTGCTCCAACTATGTTTTATCTTAGATATTTTTTAACTCAATGTTTCAAATGACTATATTTTAGTCTTTCATTTAAAAGTCAAATCATGACATTTTCTGTACAGATTAATAAATTCCACTACAAGAAATTACTTAAATGAATAACTCAAGTTTATAGAATATAAAAAATGAAGGGGGTTAATGGATGCGTATTACAATTTTAAAAAGCCACAAAAGTATTTCTGGGAGTAAATGACCCTGTGATGAAAGACGGACAAATGTGAAAACATTATTTTTCACATCTGTAAAATACTTGATTACTAAATGATGTTTAATCTTGATTGAACATTACTTCATTGCTTTTTCCTGTTATTGTGAGTTTTAAAGTGTGTGTGTGTGGGGGGGGGGGGATATGGATGAATGCAAAATCCTTTCGGTTTTAAAGGTCTAGTGCGTACGAATTTAGTTAGATATGTCTATTGGAAGAAATGTGATGATGATGATTTCTATTTGTGTGTAGTCTTGTGAATTTCAACGCTCTAAAATGAGCTCTTTAGAAGCAGCTCCTCTCTACGGAGGCTGCCATGTTGCACCACCAACACCCTATGACTTTGAATGGAACACTGTACCTTTAATGTAATCACTGATAGATGACACCTGGCTGCTGTGACTTCACTCGGTGCTGTGTCTAGTTTGCATGTTGTGCTCGTTTCCCTGAGCTGTGCAAGTTTTATCTGTCCTGCAGTTTAACAGCCTCTGAGCTCGGGCAGGAGGAGAGAGAGGAGAGAGAGAGGAGGGAGCAAACATGGCGTCCAGGACGCCCGCAGCTCCCCCGGACGGCGGCTACGGCTGGGTCGTGGTCGCGTCCGCCTTCTTCGTCATGGGCCTGACCGCCGCCGTCGTGAAGAACTTCGGCATCTTCTTCATGGACATCCAGAGTCACTTCGGGGTCCTGACCAGCACGACCTCCTGGGTCACTTCCTCTGCCGTCGCCATGTTCCACATCGGAAGTAGAGACTTTTTCAAATAAATGCAAAACAAATGAATTAAAGGTGCCGTGTGTAAAATTTGGTGACCTCTAGAGGTGAAGTTGCATGTTGTATCCATCACCTTCGGAACATGCAGGAGAACCTGGGGTCGACTTCAGTTGTCATTAAAACTCAGTACTTTTACTACTGTAAAAACATGGCGGCCTCCATAGAGAGGACCCACTCCTCATGTAAATATATATCAAAGGGCTCATTTTAGGATAATGGGGGGTGGGGAAGATTTGGGTGATTATACATTCATGAAAATGTCAGAATGTAATTGTTTTTAGATCTTTTTTTTTTTAGAAGTGGCCTAAATCTTACACACTGCACCTTTTTTTAAGAGAAGAAAAAAATGGTATTGAAAGTTTTCGAATTCTTTCTGTGTTTTGTTTCCTTCTCTCAGGTCCAGCAGCCAGTGCTCTAACACTGCTGTTCTCTCACAGGGTGGTCATCATGGTTGGGGGTCTGCTGGCAGCCTCTGGGATGGCGCTGGCCTCTCTGGACCTGGGGCTGCCCTGGCTCTACCTCACCATGGGCTTCCTGCAGGGTGAGGCCCCTTCTCAAGCTTCTCTCTAAAAAAAAAAAAAAAAAAGAATAATCAAATAAAACAAATACTTAGCTTCTCTTTTTACAATTTTCTGTTGATTTTATTCTGTGGATTTTTTTATTTCAATGAGAATGTGATGAATTCATTTTTACCCCTTAAAGGGCCTGTGTGTAGTACTTTGTTGGTTCTTTTGGGAATGGACGATATAGTCGTTATATTGGTGTATCTAAAGGTGCAGTGTGTACGATTTCGTAACTTTTTCATCACTTCCATCTGTAGATCAAAATGATATTCTGACATATTTACAAACATATAATCACTCGACTGTATGACGATGTTTTTGCATTACCCCAAAATTGAGCCCTTTAAAGTATATTTAAATCAGGACGGGGGTCCGCTCTCTGGGGGAAGCCATGTTTTTAAGGTAGCCCAGAGCAGACATACTACTACTACTACTACTAATAATAATAATAAAAATCCTCTGAGCTTTACTGGCAACCAAATCGTACTCACGTCACCTTTTAAGAGTGTTAGAACACACACACACAAAAACGTAAGAAATACAATAAGTAACAGTTACGAAAATGTATTTAATAGTAAAAACAAGTTTTCCCAAATTCTGTGTGTTTACATGTTTCCCTTGTGTTTCCAGGAACGGGCATGTCCCTCTCGTGGATCCCCGCCAGCAGCATCGTGAGCCACTACTTCGTGCGATGGCGTCCCATCGCCTTTGCCGTGGCCAGCTCCGGCGAGTGCGTCTTCGCCGTCGTCTTCAGCCCGTTCTTCCGCTGGCTCATCGAGGTGTACGGCTGGCAGGGCGCGCTGCTCATCGTCGGAGGCCTCCAGCTCAACCTGTGCGTCTGCGGCGCCCTCATGAGGCCACTGGAGGCGACTCGGCTCTCCATCCCAGAAACCAAAGACGGTCAGGCAGCTGACGAGAAGAAGGAGAAGGAGAAGAAGAAGAAGAGATCCATCTTCCAGTGCTCGCTGCTCAGAAAGCCCGAGCTCGTCCTCTACATCCTCTTCTCCATTTTCTCGGCGGCCAGCTTTTACGTCCCGCCCCTCTTTCTCGTGCCCTTCGCCATCAGCGCGGGGATGGACGAGTACTGGCCCGCCTCCGTCCTCTCCACCCTGGCCATGGCCGACCTGCTGGGCAGGCTGACCTGCGGCTGGGTGTCCAACACGGGCCTGCTGAGGAACCTGCAGCTGCTCACCGTGGTGGTCACCATGGTGGGGGTGGTGCTCCTGCTGCTGCCCGTCAGTCACAACTACTGGGTCATCCTGTCCTTCGCCTCGCTCTACGGCTTCCTGTTCGGCGGCGTGGTGGTCATCCACGTCACCGTGCTGGTGGACATCGTGAGCCTGGAGGGCTTCGACAGCGCGCTGGGGATAATGATGCTGTTCCGGAGCATCGGAGGATTCGTCGGCCCACCGGCCGCAGGTGAGACGTTTGACGTTACTCAGTCGGGTTGTTTGAAAAGTGGACGTGAGACGGATTCACTGTTGGTGCCCTGGAGGCTGGCCGATGGGTGTTCCTGTGCAATTACACCAATGAAACGCCAGAGGGCGTAGAGCAGAAAGTGCAGCGTTTCATTTGTTTTGGGTTCTAGTCTTTAGGGGAACTTTAGGGGAATATCAATATTTACTTTCCTCTCTAATATCCGACGGAAAAAATACCCGTCGTCCTGCGTAAGCAAATCCAAATGTTGTGATTTTGGTCAAAATACGGAAAAAAATTGCACCAGTATTTTTACCTTGTGAACGCAATATCGGAATGATACTTCGAGCGACTCTTTTCAAAATCTGTGGAAAAAATGTATGTAACTCAGGGATGATCTGATTTGAGTTTGGTGGTTGAGGGTCAAAATTCAAGGTTGTTGTGGCATCACAAAGCCACCACAACCTGATTTCTCAGCAAAACTTCAAGCAACTCTTTTCAAAACGAGTATCAAATGATTGGCACTCAGAAATGAACTGACTCAATTTTCGTCCCACAAACTCAAAAGTCTCTGACTTTTGGCTGCAGTTGAACAGGACATCTCAGGAAGTGTCTTCTCAGATTTTAGAGAAACGTTCTCCCTCATCCACAGATGAACCGGTTTGATTTAGAACATGATCGCTCATTGAGGACTGGTTGAATCCGATCTGTCAGTGACCTTGTGTGACCTTCCTCCTCTGGCTCCAGGATGGCTGGTGGATGAGACGAAGGTCTACAGCTCTGCCTTCTACTTCTCTGGCCTGTGCCTGATCTTGTCGGCGGTGTTCGTCACCCTGGTCGACCGCCTGGTGCAGAGGAGAAAAAAGGCTGAGGTCGACGAGCTGCAGATGAACGGCCTGAGGGAAACGTTGGGCGCCGGAAAGGTCAAGTGAGAGTTTGGAGACGTTTATCTCGCGGTCTTATTGGAAACATCCCGAGGACCATGAAGTGCAAGTAAGAGATACCTCTTGTTTGGACAGGTTTTACTCCCAACTTAGTCAGAACCGATTTCGATGGTAGCTTTGTTGGCGGTTCTACTGGACCGCTGGCAGAACTACACAGCCAACCCTTCGGGGTTTATAGCTTTTCAACCTTTTAAAGCGATTACAGGCATTTTTTCACTCGGATGTCTCAGATTCTCCGACAAATATGTTTTTCTGAAAGGCAAAGTAATTCAGTGTAAAAAGGGAAAGACGCAGATACGGTTAAATGAATTCAAACTAGCACCATCGAAATCAGTTTTCGAGCAGATTCTTAAACTGTTCTCTCACATCTTCAAAATGCTGCTTTATATACACTTAATGGCACTTTAGGTTTTTTAATATTCAGTTTTATTGTCACCAAATCCCATGAAAATACCTCCGACACCAGCGTTTACATTTCCTACTCTAGAAAAATGATTCAGCTAAGTTGAATGGATTTTTACTTGTGTTGCAAAACCATTTGTTGAACGCACAATTTGAAACTGTATTTTCTTTGAAACAGACAAAGTTTTGACATGTAAAATCCACTTTTAAGTGGTGATAGTTTTATATACGTGGATGTTTTGTCTTTTCAAATAGGTGTGAATTTGACATTTAAAGGATTAAATCGTGGCACACTAACTTCACACGCCGTCTTCCTGATTTGTACCGTCCCTCCTGTTTGCCTCCAGTTTTCAGTTTGTCCTGTGCAGACTAACTGGAACCAGGATGAGGGTATTTGAAGCATCAGTGGTATGTGGAGTTGTAAACTTGTTTTCAAGGCTTGGTCAGGTTCACATCGTTAAAAGAAATACTTAAAGCTAAAATACTCTGCTTCATCCATCCCATCTTCTGCTGTATCCTTTTACATTTAATGAAATAATGGCCTTTTAATTTTCAATTGAACTTCTAAAATTCAAATAGCAAACCCCTAGTTTTAATGAGAAAAATAATTAGAGAGGCAAAACTTTTGAGCAAAACTACATTTCAGTATAAAAGCATAGGTTGTGCACACGTTCCGGACATCTCCACTAGGTGGCAGCATTGCTGAGGATGAAAATTGCATTTAGAAACATCCACACGTGTTTAACGACAAATGTTTAATACAGATTTGTTTTGTTTTTTCTACAGACAAAAACATTTAGATTAGAAAATAATTCCTTTTAAAATCAAACATTAAGACTTCTATCGTCTACGCGGCCGACGAGCGTCACAACATACATTAAAACTTTTTCACACTGTAGCTGCATATTAACAAAAATCCTACATGGAGACTAACCGTGATATTTCGTCGTGTGTTTGAAAAAACAAAAAGGAGGGAAAGCAGCTATTTTTTTACACGTCAGAATCGAGGCACCGAGGGCGTTTGTGTGTTTTCATTTTTCTGTTTTTAAAGACGGCGGGAGTCAGACTTTACTCAGTGTGTCGGAGGTGTGTTACAGAGCGGCTTCAGTAGTTGCACCTTTGGTCCATTGTTATAGTTCGGGTGGTGGGGGGGGTCGAATCCCCCGGGGGAAGGAGGGTGCAATCTGAGTCCAGTCCCAAGACCCGGCTCAGGATCAGGGGACTGCTGCTGGAGGAAAATCAGTTCTGATATTGATGTCTTAAAGGTGCAGTGTGCAAGATTTTAGTGATTTTTGTCACTTCTAGAAATATTACAAAATGATGACATTCAGAGAATTCCATTGATTTATAATCATCTTAATGTTTTTTTTTTTCTCCAGAGCCCATTAATGATCCCATTAATGGATACATGAGGAGCGGGCCCCTCTATGGGGGCCGCCATGTTTTTAGAGTAGCCCAGAGTGGACGCACTAAACATCCTCTGAGTTTTAATGACAACTGAAGACGACCATAACACCTCTAGATGTCACCAAATCTCACACACTGCACCTTTAAATGATCTGAACATGAAATACAGCAGCTAAAACATTGCTGTGTGTGAACATAATTTGCACTGTAAAAATGTAGAGGCTAATATTTCTCCATCTGAAATGTGAAATTCCTCCGCTGCTGTAAACATGTTCTCAAATCCTCCTGATGTCCCTGAACGCATCTCAGAGCCTGGGCCGGTTATCGGGACTGGACTTGGGGGTGGAATGGGCAGGGGTGGGGTGGGGGTGGGGGGGAATCGAACGCCTACGAGGACGCCCGCTTCTCCTCGTACGGAGACTCGTAGGCCTCCATGGGCGGGCAGGTGCACACGAGGTTCTGGTCGCCGTAGATGTCGTCGATCCTGGAGATGGTCGGCCAGAATTTGTTCTCAGGCTTAATGAAAGGCTGCAGAGTAAAGAGTGTGGGGGGGGGGGGGGGCATAATGAGAAGGCTGCAGAGTAAAGAGTGTGGGGGGGGGGGGGTCATAATGAGGATCAATGTAAACAATGATTTAAAGGAGCAGACCGCACAATTTCAGCACAGCCTCTTATTTTACATCTTCAGGCCCTCGCGGTTCTTTTACTTCTAGATCTTAGTATCAGCTGACAATATCTCGTGACACATTTATTAACCTATAATTAAAGGTACAGTCCGCAGGATTAAATCCGACCCGTTTTTTTTTATGTAATTCAATGTAAAGTTTAAAAAAATAATAATAAATTAAGTGTAGTAGCGATTCAAATGAAAGACTTTAACCAATGTTAGTGGACAGGAGAAGTGGATGGTCCTCTTAGTTTGTGTATTTGTATGTCTCGTATCCTACCACTAGAGGGCGACAACGACCAAAGAATTCTCATCTGGACGAGCTCCTGTTGTAGGGATGAACAGCAGCCGAGATACAGACACTCACCAAGGGGAAAGCGGCGAGCTCCCTGGGGTACGGCCTGTCCCAGTTTGATGAAGCGATGCAGGCCAGAGAGTGAGGGGCCATCTGCAACACACACACACACACACACACACACACACACACACATGTAATGTCTGTCACAGTTGTGTACATATATATGAGCCACAGAGACACATCACTTCAGTATCGTACCTTGAGTGGATTAACGCGCGAGTCCATCCTTCCCTCCTCGATTTCTGCGATCTCCTGTCGGATGCCGAGCAGAGCGTCGCAGTATCGGTCCATCTCGGCCTTGTCCTCGGACTCTGTGGGCTCGATCATCAGGGTGCCGGCCACCGGCCACGACATGGTGGGCGCGTGGAACCCTGGACGGCAGCACAGAGTGAGTTGTAGATGAACCGTTTATGACTTCGAGTGGAGAAATAGAAGGTTTGCAGGAGTCGTGTTGGGCTTTTTCCACGTTTTCCTGTCCCGCAGTGGGTTGTGTGAGGGTTTCTGGCCAACAGCTCCACAGCAAGGGGGCGCTCTTTATCATCGAAAACATCCTCTGTCTTAGATCGTCACTCTACTTCCTGTTGGAGCAGTCTAAACGTCTAGTGGTGGCAAAAAGTAATGCAGCTTTGTTGTTTTAGTAAAGATGGAGATTGTCCCGCACGTGAAAATCTGACTGAATTTAAATCGTGCGTTTCTCAGGTGCAACGTGAAAATGAAGAAGGGAGGAGTGAGTGACATCTAGTGGCGAAGTATGTAGTTGCTGAATATTCCTCCCCTCACTTGAACATACCTTCCTCTTCAGTTATGAGCTACTGTAAAACCATGGTGTTGCAACACGATGGTTTGTTGCAATGTGCGATGTGGCAATATCGGAATCATTATTTCATCATTTCAATCTCTATTTCTAAAGAGAACCATAAATATGATTTCCTATGAATATTACACACTGCACCTTTAATCCCTGAAAAATCCCAGAACAACATTTTGTAACACGTTCTTTCTCTCCAACTGTGTACAGAGTAATTTATTTAAAAAATGAATAAATTAATGAATAAAGAAGTAAGTGTGAGGAGGTCAGAAGCAGAAAGGCGGAGCTGAGGTTTCATTTCAAATGTTTTTTTCTTTTTTTAAACCACAGAAGTAGTTTTGCCGAGTCAGGGACCAGATGAAGCGACTGTGCCCTGAAACTTCCCCTAATCAGTAAAGTTACCGTCATGTGGACGAGTCATCGTGTGAAGCTCCGCCCTCCCTGATCTCTCAGGGACAGGAAATGAGTCAGTGGATGGACGTTCAGACAAGTTTCATCTGTGGTCGAAGCAAACTGTCACAGACGCTACGTCCATCTTTAAAAACAGTCTATGAGCGACACCATCTGTCTGTGGTGAAGCCTCCGAAACGCCATCGATTTTGATCCTTTTCTCCTCTCACAAAAGGAACGATGCAAAAAATTCAGCTCACCATAATCCTGCAGCCTCTTGGCCACATCCACCGCCTCGATGTTGGCCGTCTTCTTGAAAGGCCTCACGTCCAGGATGAACTCATGGGCCACGAAACCTGTGAGAGACAGTGCCGAGTGCTTTAGATCAGACTTCGCCACAATGTGTCGCTAAATCCTGCGCACTGCGCCTTTAAGTCATTCCCCCACCAAACCTACCTTTGATGCCTCTGTAGAGGATCTTGTAGTGACCCTCCAGCCTCTTGGCCATGTAGTTGGCGTTGAGGATGGCCACCTCGGTGGCGTGACGCAGTCCTTTGGATCCCATCATCTGCACACACACCCCACAGAAGTGATGAGTCAGCACTCAGTCTCTGCATAGCCAGATTAGTATTCCTAAAATCTCATTTGAAAAGGTTCGATGTAGAAAAGATTTTTTTTTAAATAGATGTGGTAACTACCTGGTAGTGGGCTGAAATGACTGTTTGACTCATTCAATGTTCATTAAAAACGTGTAGCCAGAGGATAGTACGGTCAGTTTTGCGGACATTTTATTTTGAAATCTGCTCCACTGCATGTCCACTGGGAATTTTCTATTTTAACCAAACGATTTTTGGAGGAGAGCAAAATAACTTAAATGACGGAAAACTGTATCTCTCTTTCACTTTCCTAAAATCATCCGACTCTCCTAAGGTTCAAACTGTCACTTCACTTGGTGAAGAGTTGAAACCCTGAAGACACTGACAAGGCTCCTGTACCTGACACACACACACACACACGCACACACACACTATTGCATGTGAGTGACATTACAATCACATGACGGCCAGGTGACGAGATCATGCTGTGCCTAATCAAAACACACACACGCACACACACACACACACACACACACACACATTCTTGAACTTTTATCTGAGTGGGGACACTCATTGACATAATGTATTCCCTATTCACTTACACTCAACCAAGTCTTCACCCTCAAACAGCTCATTAAAGCAGTGAGGACCGGCCATAATGTCCTCACTCTATGGGGTATCTCACACACACACACACACACACACACACACACACACACACACACACACAGCAGTAAATCCTGATGACCTTTGACTTTTAGAGGCCACCACTGTCTGTCTTTCATAATCAATCTACGTCATATTGCCTATTGGTTTTTGAATGTAAGGTGGGTGTCTGCAAGATTTATTATAAAATTCACATGTAGACCTGAACAAAAATGATTCCTTTAGAAAAGTGTGGCTTCAAATTGTAACGTAAAACAACCACTCATCATAATCTAGTTTAATTAAAGGTAAAGGTGGGTTTACATCTCTGGTGCTGACCTTGATATAAGCCCAGGAAATGGGCAGGATGGCGCTGGAGCCCCAGGGGGCGGCGCTGATGGTGCCCAGCGAGCTGCTGGTGTTGACCGACTGCATGGCCACCACCGGGTGGCTCGGCAGGAAGGGGGCGAGGTGCGACTTCCTGTAGAGCAGGGGATGAATGAGGGGATTATGGTTTTCCATTATTTCCTGTTATTTTCATCTTCCTCAGCAGGGGGCGCTCTTCAACACGGACAATGATTTTTTCCAAAGGCTGTTGAAGCACCTGGTGCTTTGTTTTCATTTGACTTGCCCTCACGGTGATAGGTAGAGTTGGATGTGTTAATGGGTGGGGCACTCTAAATCAGCTGGGAACTGTTGACCAATCACAAGAGACTGGGCCAGCTGGCCAGCCAATCAGAGCACTCTGGGCTTTTCTGGGAGGGAGGGGCAGGGGCCCTGCAGAGCGTTTCAGGGAGAGGGTGAGAACAGGAGCTGGAGCGGAGGACAATAGAGGAAACTCCGATGCTTCTTCTAGTAGCGACACTGTATTACGCAAATATGTAATCACTTAAAGATGCGTTGTGTACAATTTTGTCACTTCCATTGGAAGAAGAAATGCATTTTTGTTCTAATGAGCCAATTAATGTCTATTTACACGTGGAGCGGCTCCTCTCTACGGGGGCCGCCATGTTTTTACAGTAGCCCAGAGTGGACGCACTAAACTTCTTTTGAGTTTCAATGACGACTGAACTCGACCACAGGTTCCCCTTCATGTTCAGAAGGGTGATGGTGAGGTGATGGACACAACCTGCAACTTCACCTCTAGAGGTCACCAGATCTTACACACGGCACCTTTAATAATAGACTAACTTTGGCTCGGTGAGCATCGTATCTTGACTTACACTCCGATGGGGCCCATGCCGGGTCCTCCTCCTCCGTGGGGGATGCAGAAGGTTTTGTGGAGGTTCAGGTGAGACACGTCCGAGCCGTAATCACCAGGGCGACACAAACCCACCTGGAGGAGACGACGCAGTGCTTGAAACATTCAAATCTCCCTTTTCCAGTGTGAACTCACTCCTCCGACCCGCCGGGTTATCCATTAATCTATTTATCTATTAATGCCAGACATCTATAAACCTTTAGCCCATTATTATCACAAGTCACAGCGCGGGGGAACATCAGAGTGATGACGCGGCGGTTTGTCCCTGCCCTCACCTGAGCGTTCATGTTGGCGCCGTCCAGATATACCTGTCCTCCGTTCTCATGGATGAGATCGCAAACTTCTCTGACCTGCTCCTCGAACACGCCGAAGGT
The DNA here is from genome assembly GCA_016785325.1 of Chascanopsetta lugubris. Lineage (NCBI taxonomy): Eukaryota > Metazoa > Chordata > Actinopteri > Pleuronectiformes > Bothidae > Chascanopsetta > Chascanopsetta lugubris. Next base: position 178,265 of record JAFBJT010109373.1, read on the forward strand.
GGAGGGGTAGGTGATCATCATGGCCGCCAGGCTCGCCTTGTGTTTGTCCACCTGAGGGGAAACGTACGATGATGATGATGATGATGATGATGATGATGATGATGAGGTGATTAGAGGTCAAAAGGTCCAGCCCAATTCAAAATTCCTGAGGGGTCAAATCTCACCAGAGCCTTGAGATTTGCCAGATCAATGTTCCCGTCCTTGTCCACCTCCACCACCTGGACCTTCATCCCGGCCATCTGAGCGCTCGCCGGGTTGGTGCCGTGAGCCGACTTTGGAATCAGACACACCTGGAAACGGAGAAAGAAATAAAAAAAACTGAAATCAAACAAACTATATAGGATGTGTCTTGTCTGGGTTGTATTTACAAATCTCTGTCTAAAAACAGGAGAACAAAACGGGTTAAAGGTCCAGTGTGTCAGATTCAGGTCAACTCATGTCCATGTCTACTTGCAGTATTTTATACACACGGTTTCCGATCATAGAACATGAGATGCTTTCACCTCAATCTTACGCACTGGACCTTTAATTGTCTTAGTTGTGAATAAACTCAACAAGTAAATGGGCAGGTGATTAAAAAAGGCGCCACTGGTGGGTTAAAGGTTGAATAGGTGAAATTCAAAAACGGCACTAGACAGTTAAAGGTGCAGTGTGTGAGGCTACTAATTGATCTGATCCCTTATTAGGTTTGGCTCATTGTGACCTTTTGCAACTTTGCCGCGCAACTGAGACCTATGGGTTGGGTAACACTGACAAATGACTGACTGACTGCGACAACACTGGCGAGTGGCTCGCACCGCAGACTTGCCGCTGTCAAAGTCTTGAAAAGCTCCTAATATGGAATCTTGGAAGCGGGCGGCCTATGGTGGGAGCGCAGCGACGGCAGCCCCTTTGTTTGCTCAAACACTTTGGACCTTGACTTGATTTCCAGGGAGCGGGAGGCCTGTCCGTCTATCGCTATCTGCCTATCCAAGACGTACTTACGAGAGGGGGGGTGGGGGGGGGGGGGGTTGGAATAACAGAGCGGGCCACAGCGGCTGAGTCAGCGCCTCTTTAATCTGCGCAGTGGTTTTATCGCGCGAGTGATGTCAAAGTGACCTGTAGTAACCTGGGGACAATGAAAGGTGGAGTGTCAGGGACTCCAGCTGATAAGGCCACAAGGCCACAGAGTGCAAGACGCATCCAGTGCTTTAGAAGTCTTGAGTAGAATTTTATTTATTTTTTTATTTTTTATTTTTTTATTTTTTACTGTTAAAGGTCCAGTGTGTCGGATTTAAAGGTGCAGTGTGTACGATTTTGGTACATTTTTGTACTGCAACAAAACCATATCACATGCCGACGTTTTCAAAGTGAACTAAATGTATTATTTTTCCCTTTACCCTGAAATGAGCTCTTTAAATGTATATTAACATAAGGAGCGGGTCCTCTTTTTGGGGGCGGCCATGTTGGACTACCATGTTGGACTACCATGTTTTTACAAGACAGAACCTCATTCCTGCATTTAGTTGCAACATGCAACTTCACCACTAGATGTCGACGAATACGCCGCATTGTACCTTTCATTTATTAGTGCGTGTCAGAGGACATTTAGCGGCAGAATGAAATCTGATCATCTTATCTAAGTCGTAAGAGGGTTCAAAAGTCGTGACCTATTCACTTGAATGGAAAAGCTTCTCTTCAGGCTGTAAAAGTACTTCAATCAAATTACAAAAAGTTGCTATTCATAGATTAACACGATCCAAATAGTTTGACATGTTGCAAATGGATTTGGTTATAGGTTTATAAAAATGTGTGGGAAGAAGTCGAACTTACTTGGACGGGTTAATTAGCATAAAGATTAGCCTCCAAGAGTAACATGTTTAAAAGTATTTCATTGGACTTGAAAACTGGATGAAAACCATCCCTTTCCCAAAATGTCCAACACTTCCTGTGAGTCTCTTCTCCTCCCACCTGCTGAGGTTAAATAAAGACGGGTGCGTTGTATTTGCTCGTAGAGCTGATCATTCAGAGACCGAAACCTCTGTCCGACAGAATAAGATAAAGTCCTCATGGTGTTATCACATCAGTGTGACACAAAGCCGCTCCCCACTCCAGCTCCTGTTTTCACTCTGTCCCCGAGAGGCTCGGTAAGGCTGCCGCCCCGCCCTCACAGAAAAGCACAAACTGCTCCGATTGGCCGGCCAGTCTCAGTCTATTATGATTGGTCAACTGCCCCCAGTGGATGTAGGAAGGAACCCATCCACTGACCTATCAGACCATGGATGTATTAATAGAACAGGACACCGTAACTGATCATGTGACCCCATTCAAGTCTATGGAAGTTTCTGACTTCCAGGTTTTAGCTTCAGGTTATGCGACCAATAGAGCGCGTGCAGTTGCACTGCTCCCATAATGCATTGGTGCTAGGAGAACCAGCAGCCGCCATAGCCACAGCTGTGATGTTACCCAGGAGACTTATCTGAGCTTTTTGGACATTTTTACCAAAATAAAAGCATCAGATATTCACAATAAAGAATACAAAGACCACATGTATATGTTGAGGTGTCCTGCAAAGAGTTTTACGGGCGTCTAAATGACTGTGTTTTGTTTGTGGTTCATGGAAAAATGCGTTTTGGGCCGTATGGGTTTTTTTGTTGCAGTACCGCGAGTGGCCACTGGGAAACATTTGCACCAAGACTGAGGCGAGGCGCAATATCCTGTTCTATTCGGACATCCATGTATCAGACGTCAGAGTCTTGAACAGGAAGTAGAATTGGGAATTAAGGGCGAGGCATTGCGGCCGTCTTTTGTGCGCTCGAGGGCGCCCCCCTCTGTTTGGGATATTCAACGAGACACACCGCCGCGATACACAGGACACACACACACGAGGCACCAAAGTATAAGTCAACACGGAAAAAGCAGGATATGTCCCGTTTAAGAAAATATTTATACCCAGTTTCCCGCATTTCTCTGGGGCGAGATCAGCAAAAGAATATCATCACATGTCCACAAGCTTCTTATGTGCGGCCACTGATTTTGACCTTGCACAACAATGTTGTGGTGATGCAACAGTGTAATTCCCGCTGATAATCACCAGAGGAGGGATGTTATGGACACGGCCTCCGGCACAGTTCCGCTTTTATTCATCTCACCACCACTGACACACTTACGCTTCTGGCGTTCTCTCCCCTGGAGTTCAGGTAGGCTTTTATGGCGGCCAGGCCGGCGTATTCTCCCTGAGCACCGCTGCAAATCACACACACACACACACACACAGTGTTACTTCAGCACAGTGCAAAGATCGGGCAGCGCACTCCATTACCAAAAGCGGAGCGTGAAAGGGGATGAACCGCTGGCAGCGTGATAACTGTGGACCGGTGCAGCACGATGTTCTATTCATAAACCCAGAGCGGCTGATAAGAGGTGATAAGCAGCAGCAGGTGTAGCAGATGTAGTAGGTGTGTGTGTGTGTGTGTGTGTGTGTGTGTGTGTGTGTGTGTGTGTGTGTGTGTGTGTGTGTGTGTGTGTGTGTGCCGAGTG
>JAFBJT010109373.1:198367-211750 GCA_016785325.1 Chascanopsetta lugubris
GGGTGGGGGGGTGTGGGGGGGGTCATGCAGATTTGATGCGGGGCCGTGCTCGGTGCATCTGCACCGTAATGGCCATTGCTGTTAGAGGACGAGAGAGAGAGAGAGAGAGGGAGAGAGAGGGTGAGTTTGTTTTTATGGCCGTTGGAAATCAATGCACCATGATGCACCACTCCACTTCCCTGCTCTGTGTATATGATGATGATGATGATGATGATGATGATGATGATGCACATATTCAGGAGGCTGCAATTGGACACTTTTATAACAGTGCCATACCATTACCTGCTTTACTATCTCATTTTCATTCTCTTAAACTCCGTCGGCCTCTGTGTCTTCGCCCGTCCTTCTTCTCCTCTTTTTGTTTTCGAGCCTGTTCGCTCACGTCACTCCACCAGCCCTTCTCCTTTTATCTGCTCTCTTTACATCAACTCTCTCTCTCTCTCTCTCTCCCTCCCTCGCTCTCCTCCACCCCCCGTCCATTCCCCTCTTTCTCTGTTGTTTTGATAGTGACGCAGTTATCAGACTGTCAATTCTAATCTTGTCTTGCCAGTGCAGTGCTGTCCATTCAGAATCACCGCCCCACCCCTCCTCCCTCACTCCCCTCACCGCCCCCTCTCCCTTTTTCTCTCTCTTTCTCCCCCTCTCTCTTCCCCCGTCCACCTCCTCTCTCTCTCTCTCTCCCTCCCTCCCTCCCCCTCCTCTCTCCCTCCCTCCCTCCCTCTCCCTCTCCCTCTCCCTCTCTCTCCCTCCCTCTCTCTCTCTCTCTCTCTCTCTCTCTCTCTCTCTCTCTCTGACAACAGAAATGCTGATGAGATGAGCTATGGCTGACACTATAGTTTCCTCTTTTGCCCTTGCACACAACACACTGGCTGCACTGGACATGGAGGTTGTGCCTTGTGCTGTGGTTTGTTTTTCAACCCCAGTGTCCGTCTGTTTGGTCAAATGTGAGAAAAAGAAATCATTGATGATGTCATCATTGTTTCTATTTATTCATTTTTGTTTTTGCCAACTAAAGATATTGGTTTCACTAAGTTTTTAATTTTTGTAAAACGCCATGTAAAAGCACGTGTTAAAATTGTCATCCTTTCTGCTACTGTAATAACATGGTGGCCTCTATAGACAGAGACCCACCTTGATGTAAACACAGATGATGTATTTATGGATGATGATAATAACAATTTGTACATTCAGAGGTTTATTCATCAACAAAAAATAACAAGAAACATTATATCCTTATTCTGAAATCCATGCCAACATGGCCTCCATGTGCCTACAGATCTTACACACTGGACCTTTAACACGGGTCTTGACAACGTGAACCATTCAGTTCATTTCACACTGCTGGACATTTCCTATCAGCAGTGACAGTGCCGGACGGGAGACACATGTCCAACTGTCTGAAGCACAAATGGCAAACATGAGAGTCCAGTGTCAGCACATTGTAATCAAAGAGCTACTTTACACAAACTCAACATTTGACATTGGCAGTCACACAGGGAGGAGGATTCCTCCGAGGAGAGCGGCAGATACCAATCTCTCCGGCGACACTATCAGAAAATAGGCCAGAAAGCAGTGCAGCCACAAGACATGGCGCCATGAATAAGGGATGCAAGTCTCTCTCTTTCTCTCTCTCTCTCTCTCTCTGTCTCTCTCTCTCTCTCTCTCATTCTCTTCCTCCACCGACAACAACAGCTGTCATATTCATTACTGTTCTCTGCACCTGCGCGAGTGGGGCAGGGACAACGTGCTCCATGTTGATGATGAGTGGAGATGAGGTGGGTTTGTTTAGCCGCGGTCAATAACCTGTAAAGCCAGCAAGAAGAAGCACTGTGATAAAACTGTGGGTGATTAATGGAAAACAAGAAATAGACAAAGAACAGGGGGCTGCTCACTCTGATGGAGGCTCACATCAACAACACTTAAAGGCGCCGTGCGTACGATTTGGGGACATCTAGTGGTGAAGTTGCATGTTGTATCCATCACCTCACCCTCACCCTTCTGAGCATCAGGAGAAACAAAGACTTCAGTTGTCATTAAAACTCAAAAGATACTGTGAAAACATGGCGGCCCTCGTAGCGAGGACTCGGTCCTCCTGTAAATATACATTAATGGGCACATTTAAGTGTAATTGGAAAAAATATTACATTTAGGTGATTGTAGATTAATGAAAATATGGGTGTGTCATTGTTTTGTCAATGTCAAAAAAAGTCTGAACCTTTAAGATTTCTTAAAACCTTGAAAAACACAATATACCTGAAAAGATAATCAAAAAATAAGCAGTAAAACATCAGAGATAGAATCCAAAATGAAGGGTTTTGTCATTTAAGTGTGAACAATGTGATATTTATTACTTTTTGAAGTAAACAACTGCACCTGAAATTGTTGAAATAAACAAAGACGATGCAGTTTTGTCTCACTAGACATTTTGGAGTGTGACAGACGGGCACTTTTATTTTCTTATCGTCCCTGGAGCCTAAAAATAAATCATTTGATCTTACAAAGTGAAATCAAAGCAGCCAGTTAAGACAGATGATGTTTGCAATATATTTCCATTAAAGTGCCATTGTGCAGATTTTCAAATGATTTCCATTTCTATTGTTAGAAATGGAATCTCGAATAATGATCAGCATATAACTACCTGAATAAATGAGTTGACCTTGAATTAGCTCTTTATATTTATCAAGGCCACTCTTTGTTGGCCGCCATGATTGTTTTTAACAGTAGTTCAGAATGGACAAAAATGAGAACGTATCAAAAGGAAATTTAAAGTAAAGTGATTCATAATTGTACAGTGTAGTCAGCTAAGGTCTGCTTTATTGCTCTATCTTTTGAGGATGGTGTAGCCGCCATTATTATTTTCTATCTTTCACTTTCACTGACATTTTATCTTCCTCTGACAGCCCCCCCCCCCCCCCCCCCCCCCCCCCCCCCCGATAAGTTCACATAAACACGACTCTCGTACAATAAGACGGGAAGTAAAGAAAGAGATGAAAAATATGCCCCTTGTTCTCCTGGTTCATTCCACTGCTGCTGAGCGTCATTACTCACCACCTCCATCTTCTCTACCCATACACGTGAATGTTCCTGGAGATTATTTATCCTTCCCTCTCTCTTTCTCTTTTTTCTCCATTCTGTCATTCCATTAGCTCTACCTTCACTTTATTCTATTTTCACTTCAAAGGATGGGGAGGAACAGATGTCGCTTCAAATGTCTGTCTTCTGCCTCATTGCCTAAAAGTGAGGGATGATTATTTTTTAATGAAACCAGTAGTACACACACACACACACACACACACACACACACACACACACAGAGAGGCATACGCACAAATAATGAATATTACCTGTAAGCTGTGAAATAGACAAGCAGCACTCTCACAGCAGCCTGAATGGGAACATCCATTCATTCCCGCGCAGCACAAAAGCCATTTTGAAGTTTTCCTTCAGCTGCCAAATGTGCTCCTGGACCTTGAATTTTGATTAGTTAATTTCATGCTGTGTGGAATGCACTGTGTTGTTTGGCGAATGCTTTGCTGAAACAATGCAATTTTCAAAGGCAGTCGTTTCCTGTTTTCCAATTGACAGTTACAGAGGGGGGAGGGAAAAGGGAGGGGGAGGGGGGGCGTGTGGGTGTGTGTGTGGGGGGGGGGGGGGGGAGGGGGGGGCCCTAAACNNGGGGGGGGGGGGGGGGGGGGGGGGGGGGGGGGGGGGGGGGGGGGGGACATGGCTGCTCCTTAATCCTCTGATAAGTATGCATTAGATGAATGTGAGCGTCTTTAAACGTCCTCAAGTTGCTTTTTGATACCCATGCGGGTACAAATCTTTCTCGTGGTTTGTACCCACCCCGCCCACCCTCACCCTCACCCTCCCCTCCCCCTCCCTCTCCCCCTCCCCTCCGCTCACCTCCCCTCCTCCTCCCTCCCTCTGCCAGGCTGTACCACTGAAACCCAGAATGGGTGGATTATGAAAGAGAACATTCAAAGCTATTCAATATTATTTCTAAAAAAGCAACCTGATGAAATCGGAGTTCACTCTGGCTCCGCACCAAAGCCTCAGAACAACATTTCGGTAACTCTCGGCCATAAATAGGGCACATAAATATTCATCATTTCACATAATACCGTGCACTGCCTATCACCATATATTCCCCATGTCATTATCTCCTCTATTATATGGATGGAAATTGGATTGTTTTATAGCGACAGAGAAATCAGGTTAACTGATGTTCCACTGATACTGATGGCAACATCAAGCCGTCACTTCTCCCTCACCATTCTCTCTCTCTCTCTCTCTCTCTCTCTCTCTTCCTCTCTTCCTCTCCCTCCCCGTGCGCTTGATGTGTTCTCTCCTCAGCAAAGAAGGCAATTTCCATATAGAATCACAACCAGGATCAGGTGACCTGGATTTGACTCCGCGTCAAAGCCCTGCTCAGAAAATGAAAATGTATTCATGTGTATTGGATCGAGTGCACGGCACAGATGTGTGCAGAATTTTTCTCTTTTTCTTTTTTTTTTTTTTCTCGCTGCCTCCTGAAAATGTGGTGTGGCTGCTGTTGTTGACAAAACCAGCTGAGTACAACAACAACCTATGAAAGATGTAGATATAATCATTATTCATGGTTTGTGCAGAAGGTGGAATTTTATTATTTGTGATCAACATAAAAAAAAAGAATGACCAAAAAAAAAAAACGATAAGATAAAGCCAAGAGAAAGTGCTATCAGTGAGATTTTAATTAGGCCTGTCTGACTTTTAGCCCTTGTTTGGCTTCTCCTCTCCTGCACCACACCTAACGACCACCCTGCCGACGTCCTGTTAGTCTTCTCTCTCCCATGTCTGTAAATTGATCTGTTTTCTCTTCTCAGAAAAGGCAGCGGCTGCTCTTCACAGAACTGGGCTGCTCTCTCTCCCCCTCTCTCTCTCTCTCTCTCTCTCTCTCTCTCTCTCTCTCTCCCTCCCTCTCTCTCTCCCTCTCTTTCTCTCCCCAGCCTCTCAATGTTCTATTTGTCTGTTTTATTGACGCCGAGCATCACATGCTCAGCGGTTAATGCCGAGGGATTTAGTTGTGTTTATTCTATATGTCGCCCATTTATATTTCATTATGCATCATGCTGTGTATATGTGCACACCCACTTGCCACTTTATTAGGTACATTTCTATAATCTACTGCTGCGCAGTTATATACGACAGCTGCGCTATTTATTCAACCTTTGCAAATATTTGTTATCGCGCTCGGAAATAATGATGAAGTCACCTGTCACTTGAAACCGTGGTTGAAATCCAGATGACAGCTGGTGTTTCGCAGGATTATATACAACTATAATCCGCACACATTACAGTGTTATACAATACATATTAAAAACACCTCTCAATATACTAATTGATCCATTTTTTATATAATCTTTTAAATAAATAAATAAATAAATAGATAACCCTAGCAGGAGGGCGGCTGGTTTTCATTGTGTTGTGCTGCAGTTGACCACAGAGTGAACTTTAAATGAATGTTGCATTTTTTTTAACGTTTAAATCCAGCAAAAACAGTCACATTCATCATCCTGACTTCTCACCATCACTCTCTCTCTCTCTCTCCCTCCCTCTCCCTCCCTCGTCATTCCTACAGTTAAGCGGCGAGAAGCGGTCCTCGGCCGAGATGATGAAGCCCAAACCCAAACCTCAGAAGAAGAAGAAGAAGAAGGACCCCAACGAGCCACAGAAGCCCGTGTCGGCCTACGCGCTCTTCTTCAGAGACACCCAGGCGGCCATCAAGGGCCAGAACCCCAACGCCACCTTCGGGGACGTGTCCAAGATCGTGGCCTCCATGTGGGACAGTCTAGGAGAGGAGCAGAAGCAGGTAGGACAGAGGACACGCCGTGACCATGGCCTTGACTTACAGAAGTAAGGACATTTAAAGGTTCAGTGTGCAGGATTTAATAACATGTAGTGATGAAGAGGCATGTCGCAGCGAGATAACCCCGACTCCATCCTTGCCTGTCTAGAATGAAGGACACTACGGTAGCATTCAATTATTAAAAGCTATTGGAGCATTCTGGGATACTGTAAAAAAAATGGTGGTTTAAATTGGCGGGTTCTGTAGAGAGCACAAGCTCCCAATTTAAATATGAAGGGCTCCTGATGAAAACATCAATTTGTACATTCCAGCAATTTCACATCAGTATAATGATTCTATGTAACATTTCTGCAAAAAGAAATGAAAATAATTTCTCTCCAAACATACACAATGGACCTTGAAGTGAATGGAGATATAATCATCCCCACATGTCACACGGTTTCGCACATACGCTCATTAAATCCAATACTTTGCTGATACTTCCATATTCCGTCCGCTCGTATTGACATTGTTTAACCCAAAAAGGAAAAATACACCTACGCACGCAATGTGCAGTCACATTTCCATCGCACCAGTAGGGGGCGTGTGTCCGGCAGTAAGGGAGCATTGGCATTATTATGTGCTGTGTAATTACCAGAACATTGCTGTGAGATACCGCTCACCTTAATGAGCTCGTCCTTCTCCTTCTAAAGATAATCCATCCGTTTATCCCCACTCCCCTGACTCTCATTAAAATGATTTTCTTTCTAAATTTAATTCGTGTAAAAGGAAGGAGGGAAAAAGGCGAGTGGGTGGATGGGTGTGTGTGTGTGAGGGGGTGTAGGGGGGAAGGGGGGACGGGGTGCTCTGTGCAGCAACAGCCATAAAAGCGAGAAATGGTCAATATGGGGAAAATATTATCACACACATGGGGAGACTCTCTGGTAGGACTGATATGTTCAGCAGAGGGTAAGTACACTGGAACTGGTGATGCAACAGCAAACAATCAGATGTGAAAACACACTAGACACCCCAACCCCGTCTCTCTCTCTCTCTCATTCTTTCTCAATCTCTCTCGCTCTCTCTCTCTCTCTCTCTCTCTCTCTCTCCTTATTTCCAACTGTCAGGAAACATTGAGTTTCCCTCAGCATCGCAGAGTCCAGCAAAACTAATAAGGCTTTTTTGAGAAATGCAATATGAAAAAAAGAATTGGAAAAAATCAACTTTTTTGGTCAAAAACAAAACCCACAAAGCACAAAGCTGCCGGCCCTCTCAGGTAGAGTCCAGGGCCCCTGCCTCCTTGCAGCCTCTGCTGCTGCTGCTGCTGCTGCTGCTGCTGCTGACGTCTCGGCACCATGCATCTTCATTGGCCTTCTGACAAGCAGGGATGTGAAGTTCTCATTTCCACTCTCTTTATTTATATCTCTCGCCTGCTATTTTGATCCTGTCTAGAATACAGAATTAGTGGACCCCCACCCCCCAACACACACACACACACACACACACACACACAAACAAATGCAGACACACACACACACTATCGTCTCGTCCTTGGATTTAGCTGAAGGGCATCTCGACGATCCAGGAGAAGCAGGCTATTGTTTGTGTTGCTATTGAACGTCAGCAGCAGCTCAGGAGAAATATTAATGATGATGGAGTTATGGAGGAGGTCGTTCTGTTTCGCCCTGTGGGAAGCGATCACCAAGAAAACCACAGTTGTTAGCTCGTTTCGCTGTTAAACATCCTCTCAGGCTGAGTAAGGCCCGTGTTTCAGAAAATGATGTTGCACAGAGAATCCTCCTCTGCACTTTGGTAGATTTCTTCAACTTAAACTCTTCAGCTGTATTTTTGTATCACACATGTAAAAGTGCTGGGAACTGACCTTTACTGCCTTTTCCATACAGACTGATACGTGTCAAAAACATAAAAGTTCTCATCACTCAGCAAAAAGTCAATGGGGTTTTTGCATTGAACTTTAGATGATGGCTGAAGATGAGCTCTGTAGCAAACACTAGTCCAGGATATCTCCTTTAGTAAGCTGATATTCACACACTAACTCAACTTGCAATAGGTTTTTTTGTGCATTTTCTGTTTTTTTTTTATCTTAGTTGTTTAAAGTTCTTTTGTGGAAGAGAATTAGCTTTAATGTAGAAAAGTATTACTCTGATTGATCCACATCAGTGCTCGTATTGGCACTGGTACAGAAAAGAAAAATACATAAATACATTTTCCTTCCACCGAAATCCCTTTTTTTCTCCTTTTTGTTTTGCATAATAGACGTGATTATGCTCGTAGCCCTCAGCCAACAGCCCTGTTTTCCTACACTCTGCCACATCCTGCACACTCACATTTATACACGCGCCGTATAGACAAAGGAAAAAGATACCTGCATTCTAACACACACACTTGCATAAATCCATATGCACTCAAAAACCCACATTCATTATGCAGATGCAATGAGCTCATTCAAACACGGCAGCAGCAGTTACTGTAGCTCTGCACAGATAGAACTTCCTGCATCACAGTTCGAAAAAATACAGGAAGGCAGTTTCAAACAAAAGTCATGCACTGGCAGGGAGCGCATCCTAATGTGCCAAATGACAACAACCATCATGGTGTGTCACTAATGTCAGTATGCTGATAGGAGTGTTATTGTGCAGCTGAAAGGAGAAAGAGAGAGAGAGAGAAATAGAGAGAGAGAGAAGTTCCAGTTCATTTCTCTAGGTGGATTGGAATGGAAATGATGTGTTGCTACAATAGAGGGAGACACACTGAGATGAGAGAGTATTAGTGCTGTGATGAGGAAATAGAGGTGTTCTGTACCATTGGTTCTGATGGAAAGGGTAACATTAAGGGTGTGTGTGTGCACGTGTGTGTGTGTGTGTGTGTGTGTGTGTGTGTGTGTGAAGAAGTGTTTAAAAAAGTGTGAGATAAAGAATGAAAGAAGTGTGAGAAGAGATGTGTGTTTGTTTGTGTGTGTGTGTGTGTGTGTGTTGAGCGATGTGCGTCTGCACATTTATGAGCATGTCAACCTCTGCTCTCAGCCGAAGCCTCTTGTTTTGATTTTCCCTTTTTCTCTTCGCAGGCGTACAAGAGGAAAACCGAGGCAGCTAAGAAAGAGTACCTGAAAGCCTTGGCCGCGTACCGAGCCAGTCTGGTTTCCAAGGTAACGCATGACACACAGGCTTTGGCTAAGACTGATGAGGGACTGGATGGAAAATCCCTGCTAATGGGTTGGGTGGGGCTTCCTTAGGACAAGGTGGCAGTGGCGGTGGAGATGATGGTGGCGGCGGCGGGAGCCATATTTGGAACAATAATACCTCATTTCCATAGGGTGCAGATGTTGGGGGTTGGGGGAGTTGTAGTGGGTGTGGTGATGGAGGGTTGGGGGATGGGTCAGCCAATCAGAACGTACAGGCGTGTGGCCATAACATCTCTGAGAGACGGAGGGTGGAGGATGATCGCCCTCCCGCGCGCTCCACGTGCAGGTCGCACTCTTTAACGCGCAGCATTAGCGGATTATAGAAAAGGACTCATCCGCCTGCGTCATCCGCGCACGATCGTGGTCTCCCTCCGCTCCGTCGTCATCCGCAGGAAGTGGAACATTCAGATCAACACAAAGAGGCATTGGCTGCTTTGCACACCTGACACCGTCCTGATCATTCAGATCCACAACATCCCTCTCCGCCCCCTGTGAATGATGTCGTCTTGTGTTGCGCCGGTAACGCGGAGAACACGGCCGGGCGAGGAGCAGGGCTGTGGATTGCATTGTTTAGTGCCGTCTTACATTAACAACACACAATGTAGTGTGGGGAAGATTCCTTTTGTCATTCCATTTGTTCTGCAGGCAAACAGCCTCATTTCTCTGCCTGGGGTCCTGTGTGTGTGTGTGTGTGTGTGTGTGTGTGAGTGTGTGTGAGTGCTGGTGTGTGCCCCTCTCCCTTTCTCATCTATCTGTCAAGGTGTCTATTGATCATTACCTCAGCCTCTGCTCTATTCATACAAATGGGCTCCATTACCTTCTAATCAACACTGATGGCTGGAGATGAACAATCTGACAGCTCATCATAGAGAGCCCTGCAGAGGGCGGGGCAGGGTGGAGCGGGGGGAGCTTGGTGGTGTTTTTGGTGGTTAGCTGCACCTGCTCAGAGAGGTTGTAAATGTTCAGACGGACAAAAGTCAAGCTGAGGTTATTTTGGTCTTTACTATCTTCATTCATTTATCTTTTCGCTCACGTAAAGCACTGCAGCCCTATGCCAGTCTCGGGTCATCATCATCATCATCATCATCATCATCATCATCATCATCATCATCATCATCATCACACAGCTTGTCATTGTGTAGTGGTGCAGGGTGACTGGTGAAATCTCACAGGTCCAACGTTGACCACAATCAAATAAGCAAGGTTTAAGATACAGTGTACACATCAACATGATGTTTTGAAGTTCGAGTTGTCCCCCCGGGGGAGGGGGGGGGCTGAGATCTGAGTACAGACTGAGGGGACCTCGTCAGTGTGTGCGATCTACTGGCATCTAGTGGTGTATTTGCATATAGCAGCCAGCAAACAGTCCCTGCTGCATGTTCCCGTGTAAGAGTTATGAGAGTCGATAGCAGCCCTCGGATGGTGAAGAACATGACAGTGCCTCTCACATGGTTTGGTTCCACTGTTATTGGCCACTGTAGAAACATAGTGGCCTTGGTGGGAGAGGACTCAAATTAATGTAGATGAACAAAAAAAACCCACAACATTTCCTAAAGTAAACAGTGTTGATGATATGTGGCTTAAACCTCAGCAGAGCCAGGAATTGTACGTGCATGTTGGACATACGTATATGGTAAAGTGGGTCCCTCTGCATATATCAGGCCCCTTTATGGCCCCTGGTGTAAACAAAAAGTCCTGTATTGGGTTTTTTTAAGCAACCATCCGACCAGAGTCTGACCAAATCAACCAGGACTTGACTGAAATGGGAATGTAAATAATTCCAGAAACAATCGCCATGTATCCGCGTAAATGAGGAAATGGTTCCCTGAAGGTCACCGTAGTTTCCCGGTCAACACGGCTTATGACTTGGAGGCCTTAGAAAAGACCCTCCGACAACAGATCCTGTCACTGGAACAGGTGAAGTTGAGTGTAAAGTGTAATGGATGCGGCCATTACAAACAGTGACAGAGGAGATGTGTTGATGAATGATGATAAATGACTTGTTGTGATGTTTTCAGGCTCCACATTAAATGTCAGGTTATTGTCTCATTAAAATGATGCATTCTTCATCCGCAGACGTACAATGACCCCGAACCAAAAAGTGCCCAGCAGACCAGCCAGTCCCCCCACCTGCTCCCCCCCAAGCAGCCCCTGTACAGCGTGCCCCCCCAGCCCTCCTCACCCTACCTGGGCCCGCCGGGCTCCTTCCCCCTGTCAGACCTCCAGAGCTACGCCGGGCCTCCCCGTCACACCCTGGCCCAGACCCTCAGCCAATCCCAGATGCTGCCGCCCAGCATGAGTGCCTCTCCCCCCGCTCCCTTCCAGATCAGCCCACCCCTGCACCCCCATGCCCAGCTCTCCCTGCACCAGAGCTCCCTGCTCAACCAGCCAATCCGCATGCAGCAGTCGCAGCCAATCATCTCACACCAAATGGGTCTTCAGGCACCTCTGCATTCCCCTCCTCTCAGCCAACAGGTTGGTGTAACACGAATTAAACCATATGTTTCTAATTATTATCTTTTTAAAATTTTTTATTTTGGGTTACCTCCTCTGTGTATTACTCTCAGGAGATGCTTTATAAAACTTGGACTTTAGATAATTTTAGAGCTTGAGTCCCTCGTGTCTTTCTCCTCTGCAACTTGGAAAATTCTCAAATCTCACTTTATTGTATGAAAGGTCAAAGTCACTCTTTTAATTCATTTTAGATATGCGGAAAAGAGAAACGGTTCCCATGGCTCCAATCAGTTGGTTCAGAGTGGCATTAAAATAAATAGAAATGCTGCCACCATTGTTCAATGTGGCCCACAGAGTCGGATGTGACCCGGTAGTTTTTCCTTACCCTTGCTGAGGGTCTAAGGACAGAGGATGTTGCCCACCCTGTGAAGCCCTGTGAGACAAACTGTGATTTGTACATTCGGGCTATATAAATAAACTTTGATTTGATTTGATCACTGATATAAAAAAAGTGAGCCAAAATAAGCCTTTATTTTGAAATGCTTCAGTTTCCTGTGTGTGTGATTCTGTCATGCTTGATGTTTACATGGAGGATGGAGCCAAATCAAGCCCAGCTGCGTCCAGTAGCCCCCATTCACAGCACCCCCCCCCCCCTGCTCTCTTAGCCTTCAAAATAAAAGTCCCACTTTAGAAAACCACCCCCATTTGCTTTTGAGAATATTGTTTTTCTGTAATTTTAAGTTTCAAGGAACTGTTTGTATATATTTAAATGGACTGGTCTTGTCTCTAAAACAAAACTTTTCAAATACTTTTTTGTGCAGAATATTGAATTATATACATTACACATATTACACATATTTGATCATTACTAATTATAGTCATTTTGTTTTCACGTCCATTTGAGTTTCTTGATCGTAATTGTTGCTGAAATAAAGAGATATATATATAAATGAATAAATAGTCCATAAGATGTCAATAATTCTTGATATAACAAAGTGTGTTTGGCCTCTAATGTGGGCTCCTGGAAAAAGAGTTGCCCACCGCTGCCGCATGGGGATTTTTTTTTTGAAGCATTAATGGAAATAAACACAAACTGGAAATTGACTTCTGGGACCATGTCCACAGTAAAAGTGGGCGGTCACTGTTAAAACTCTCTCATCCTTCCCTCTGTGAATGCAGTGTCTCCAGTCCAGCAGGGGGTGTCATGGTAGCGTGTGATATGGCAATCCCTTTGAACCAAGCACTTAGTTTAAGTGCTCGGTCCTCCCCATGTTTTCCACACCAGGGAAGTCACTGACAACATTTGGCCTGCTTTGGAAATCATGGCTCAGAAAGAATCTCACTGCTGGTCGACTCAAACATCTGCGATAAAGTAACTTCCTCTGCTCCCGCAGGGATTCTCCCACATCCAGGCCGACTACCAGAGCAGTGTCGGTGGCTCACAGTCTCCAGGGGCCCCGAACCCAGTGCACGGCCAGAACCCCGACTGGGACAGCGAGTACTGCAACAGGGACTGCGGACCCAACCACTGCAGGTGAGCTCATGACTCCGTCCATGGTTTGTCAATGCAACGATTTACATACGTTTAGAACCGGTCGTCCATATTAAAGGTGCAGTGTGTAAGATTTCCGTCATTTTCATCACTTCCGTAAATATTACAAAACGATTACGTACTGACATTTTCATGAATTTATAATCTCATCAATGTGTTATTTTTCCCCCATTACCCTTCAATAAGCCCATTTAAGTATATTAGCACGAGGGGGGGGGGGGTCCTCTCTATGGAGGCCGCCATGTTTTTACAGTAGTAAAAGTGAACCTACTCAACATCTATTGAGTTTAAATGACAACTAAAGTCGACCACAGGTTCTCCTGCATGCTGGTGAGGTGATGGATACAACAA